>JAOWBW010000940.1:115289-168447 GCA_026119855.1 Campanula takesimana | reverse complement strand
AGTTATGATAGTTATGTCAATGATGTGGATAATAATTGTGAAATTGGTTTGACTAGAAAGGCTTTTGAGTTCCAAGTTGAGGAAATGGTGAAGATGTGGATGGTTGTTTGGGGGAAAATAACTCCAAGATTGGGGCTGGTGATAGTTTTATATGGGGAGCAAAACCTTGCCTCATATACAGATTGTCTTCATGAAAAAGTGGCTATTTGAATGATGCACACAAGTTGTTTGATAATTATGCCGGTAAGAATACATTCACATGGAGCTCAATTCATTGTGCTTTAACTGATTCGAAGGTTTCAGATAAAACCTAGGAGGGCTTTTGAATTGTTACCATGCATGATCAGTGTTTAGGGAATTCAATGGTGTTGTGTTTCACTCGAGGAAGGAGGTTCGATGAGTCGTTCGGGTATTTGGTTTGTATTCAGAGAAACGAAATGGAAAATGAAACATATATTTTTTCTAAGGTCGTCATTGAGGAGTTGTGGGATCCGGGAGGTAATTTCACAAAAGTTGCAAATGGTGAGACTGCTCTTCTAGGCAAGATGGAGAGGAACGTCCCGGGGGTTTGGTTTCAACCAGCTTTGAGCCACGAAAGACTAATGCTGCTCAAATTAATTGTGCCATGTGCGGAATCATTCTATATATTCACCTTGAGGACAAGGTGAAAGTTTGGGCGGGGGTAATGATAGACATCCCAGACTCAAGAAAGGAAATGAAGATCAGGTTGACTGATTATAAGGCTGAAAATCATGACTGGAGTTACAAAGCTGTCATAGTGGCTAATGTTATGATGCTTAATTGTGGCTTGATGATTGCAGTAGTTACTTTGTTTAGTTTTATTTTTGGATTATAATAGCAGGCAGTAGAGAGGAGAAAAAGACATCCAGAAAATAGTATTGGAAGTCTATTGACTTGGGAGAGTTCCAGCCTCTAGAATAGCTGGTAGGAGAGCGCCAACCTCTATAATTGTGGTATTTCATGTTCTGTAGGAGAGTCGCAGGAGAGTCCTAGAGTCCTTGATATTGTTGGTGTTCTTTCTAGTTCGTTGAATAAAAATAAGTAAGTCTTTTCTTTACTATTCAGTAGTATATTATCTGTGCCTATCAGATTCATAAGTTTTGGCCATGAACGGAGACACGCAGAAAACTTACCACCTTGTTCTTCTCTATTTCACCTTTCTCTTCTCCTCTCTCCCCTTCATACTCATGAGCTCCTGCCATGAATGGAGATAGCCAGAAAACTCAAAAAACAGTTTATCAACCAAAACATCAACCTCTTTTCCATCACTAGGCGTCATCAGAATCATATTGCTGATTCGCCTCCATAAACCTCAGCAACATAAATCTTAGCAACGAATCATTTAGTATCAGTGTCTTCCACCGTTTATCTCTACCCCTATAACCTATTCACTAACCCTTTATCTCAACACATCATAAATCTTAGCAACACCGTCACCGGAACACACTTTCTGGAATACACTTTCGAGCCGAGATTCAAATGTTATTCACTCCACACTTTTACAGATTTAGTTGATTGGGTGGCAGAATTCGGTTCAGTTAAAATTTACAATTGGGGATTCTGGACTCTGGAGGATATGATAATTTAGGAAACGACCATCTACCATGTATATGGAGTATGAATTACTCGGTATTATATTGACTTATTTCTCCCCACTCCGTAAGCTAACAGAAGTTTACTACTGCATTCCAGCTTGCCACATGTCGAAATTCTATTTGTGGTACATATAATTGGTAACATATTTATGGTACAGAAGATCTTATCTCATACAATGGGATGGCACTGCTATAGCATGAATTTTCTTTATGTGTGTAACGTTTCTCCATCAATCATCCTCATCGTCTTTTGTAACCCTTTTTATCTTCGATCATTAAATAGCTACTTTCTCAATTGTAACCTGATGTCGGAGACATAAATGCAATCTACCTTAAATTACTAACTCCAAAGAAAGCCCCGTACCTTTTGTGTCAATATTTTACTATGCCTTGTTCTTTTGTTTTCATTTAGTAACTCCTTTTCTTTTATTGTTCTTCTTTTTGGTGTATATTATTTCATGTTAGAACCTTTTGTTCTTGAAAGAATGTATCACGTCAGATTTCTGCATATTGCATACTCCCTCCTTTCCGGAAAGATAGTCCCACTTTGATTTTCATGGTCAGCTCAACTAAATTTTGACCATAGTTATATGAAAATTCAGTTGTGCCTATGCAATTTTAAACATTGTTATTGAGAGTATTCCTAATAGCCAATTCAATAGCATTTTTTTAGAGATGCGTATGAATAATTAGATTTTCATAAGATTGTGGTATGAATAATTAGATTTTCATAAGATTGTGAGCACAATTGTTCTTACGATTATGACTCCATGAAGAACGTGAGAGAAGCATGAGATGTTAAACATGACTTCTTTGATATTGTATTCCTAAAATATCATTTATTAATAGCCTTGTCCAACCTTTTTCATGATAGTGGACTCTGAGAGCTGTAAATGGTGTCCGTTGAGGAGCTAGTCATTGGGCCTATGTCATGCTAGGTCTTTTTTGCTTTTCTTGGATTATCTTTCTTGTCGGCCCTGGCTTGACTGGTAATTGACTAAGTTAGGAGTGCACTTAGACCAAGCTGTGACGGTGAGGGAGAAGAGTAAGGACAGCAACTCCCGAGCATAAGGACTCGCCAGTGATTATTTTTTTTTTATCTAAAGCTCCAGAAATCAGGTCAT
The DNA here is from genome assembly GCA_026119855.1 of Campanula takesimana. NCBI lineage: Eukaryota > Viridiplantae > Streptophyta > Magnoliopsida > Asterales > Campanulaceae > Campanula > Campanula takesimana. Next base: position 165,707 of record JAOWBW010000940.1, on the reverse strand, counting down.
GCAGTTCGGCAGTCGTTTTGCTCTGCCGCGCACTTTACATGACTTTTCTAGACGAGAAAAGAGCTAGGATGCGGGCGGACTAATGGGGTGGGGGATACAATGCAGATGCGATGATGTAAACTCTTATTTAGAAACATAATGTACGAAGCACGATGCCTTGAATCTATTTGTTTACTCCCTCCGTCCCAAAATGATCTTCACACTTTTTTAGTTGTTACTACGAAGGAACTTTGAGCAATAATTTTAGGTTGATATAATTATCCTAATGAAAATCTAAAACTTGTTATTGATAGTATTGATGATGGTCTATCTATAACAAGTTTTAGATTTTCATTAGGATAATTAAATGAACTTTAAATTATTGCTCTGTTCCTTTGTAGTAACAGCCAAAAAAGTATGAAGATCATTTTGGGACGGAGGGAGTACAATTCTTCATTTGGAAAGTTCTCTCAGTTTGAATTCCAGAATAAGTGTGCAGTAGAAGGCTGCTGTTTGTGAGCTTGTATCCAAATCATGTGTAACCCATCAGTTACCAGCTTGTGCTTCTGGGAGGATCTACCTTAGAAATATGGCCCAAGCCTATAGACGGCATGAAATATTTCTTTAATCAGAACCCAAAAACAATTCACGTTCCGCCCTAAAATGATGTTCGCACTTTTGTTTGTGTTAGTACACAATGGAACTTTGCTGCTGTTTGAAAAACAAAAGAAACATAAAAAAAGAGTACTTTTTGTGAGAAAAATGAGGGAGATCAAGAAGTTGTTGGGGGAACAGATGGTATCATATAGAATATAAGGTCAAAGATCATGCTCTCCTGTTTTTTTTGAGAGGATTCTTTCTACGCGAATAAGCATGCAAAACGTAATACATTGATATGTAACAGCTAAAGGGTAAATTGAGAAAAGATGAAGTTTTTTGATAAGAGAAGAAATTTATTAGATAAAGGAAGAATGTACAAGCGCATGGACAAGAAGTCCATTAAAAGAAAAATAAAAAATGAGAAATTGAGAAAACAAAATAATAAACAAGAGCTAAATAATAGCAGCAGCCCAATCCCGCTTCAAGTCTGAAATAGACAGTCCCTTGAAAGCTCCACTAGCGGATGCCCAAAGAGAAGCAGTAAAAACTACTCAAAAACTACTCGCTCCCACAACAAAATCTTCGAAAGATGTTGATTACGGAAAATCATGTTATTCCTCTCCATCCATAAACACCAAAAGATAGATGAAACTCCACAATCCCATAACTGTTCACATCTTGTCCTTCCCAAATCCTCTGAAATGGTTAAGTAAAAAGGCGGTTAACGAGCTAGGGCACACCCATTTTTCTCCAGAGATCTCAAATAACCGATTCCAAAGGTAACGAGCTACATCACGATGAAGGAATAGATGATCGTGCGACTCGTCAGAGAGCTTGCAGTTTACACACCAATTAGGCGAGAGACACTTAAGAGGTTGTCGAAAATGCAATTTATCATTAGTATTGAGTTTATTAAGCACGACAGTCCACATAAAGGCCTTGATCTTAAAAGGAGTTTTAGACTTCCAAAGAATGAAACAAAGGGAAAAGGAGAAGGATTGGGGCTCTGAATCAAGAAATTCAATATGGATTTACAAGAATATATTTACCAGACTCTTCGAGGGCCCAAATTCTAGTATCTGGATTGTGTGACAACCGAACACGAGATACAAAGTGATGAGAACACTCACCTCAACAGATGAAGTTGTGTTTTATTATTGATATTATGTATTTTCATTGCTACTCCCTCCGTCCCTAATGAATGTCCAAATTTCACTTTGAGGGACAGTAGCTAAAAGGTTGAACTCAAGTATTTTTTTTGTAGCGTAAGTACTTGGGCTCCATTTGTTTCGCGTAAAACAACTTCCGGAAAATGACATATAAACATGTTTTTGGTTGTTTGGGAATTCTAAGGAAAATGTTTTCCAGAAAATATTTTCATATGAGAAAAAAAAAGTAATATGAGAAAAATTTGAATGGGGTTGGGGTGGGATGAGTGGTGTCGGGGGGGGGGGGGTATTGGAGGTGGGGGAATAGGGAAGTGTTCAAAACTAATTTTAATAAGATTTTTTTATTTTTTTGGGGGGTGGGTGGTGGTGGTGTTCAAAAATAATTTAAAATGAGTGAAAATAAGGTTTTTTTTTTTTTTTTTTTTGGGGGGGAGGGTGGGTGGTGGGGTAGTTGGGGGTAGGGAGGGAGGGGAGTGTGGGTTTGTTAGAAAATAATTTTTATAAAAGTAAACAATAATGATGGGGGGTGGGGGATGTTTTAAAAAATTATTTTATTTTGAGTGAAAAGAAGGTTCTTTTTTTTTTTGGGTGGGTGGTGGGGGTGGGGTAAGGGAGCGGGAGCGGGAGTGTGGGAGTTGGGGTGGGATGAGTGGTGTTGGGGGGGGGGGTATTGGAGGTGGGGGAATGGGGCGAGGCGGGGGTGGGGGAAGTGTTCAAAAAATATTTAATACGATTTTTTTTTATTTTTTTTTGGGGGGGGGGGGGGTGGCTGGTGGTATTCAAAAATAATTTTAATATGAGTAATTTTTTTTTTGGGTGGTGGTGGTGGTGGGTGGGTGGTGGGGTAGTTGGGGGTAGGGAGCGGGAGTGTGGGTTTGTAGAAAATAATTTTGTTAAGAGTAAATTTTTTTGATGGGGTGGGGGTGGGAGATGTTTTTTAAAATAATTTTATTTGAGTGAAAAGAAGGTTTTTTTTTTTGGGGGGTGGAAGGGGTGGGGGAGGGAAGGTAAGGTTGGAGGGTGAGGGTGAGGGTGGGGATAGGATGGATGGTGGGGGTGGTGTTGTAGGTGGAGTGGGTAACGTGGGGTTGTATGAGGAGTTGGGGTGTGTGAATGAGGGAGTAACATTTTTCGGAAATGACTTGCGGAGTAGAAATCCGTAAGTCATTTTACTTAGAAAAGTGGGAAAACCCTTTTCCGGAAAACATTTTCCCCATTTTGCGGTGCATAACAAACACGGAAAATGGGGAAAACATTTTCCGGAAGTTGTTTTACGCAAAACAAACAGAGGCTTAAAATCCCTTAATGATATCACCATATTGCACAGCGTGGCTAAGTATGGATTATAACTTGTGTGTTGAGGGTGGAGCTGGTAACTTCCCAAAAAACTGGACATTCATTTTAGGACATTTGTTTTGAAAATATTTGGACATTCATCTAGGGACGGAGGGAGTATCATAGGTGTCGCCTTGTTGGAAAATTCTTGATTCCACTTGGTCGAAATTTGCAGGGGTAGATGCTGATGATGAACTGAAGGTGCCTGGAAGTGGTGGGGCTGATCCTGATGGTAACCAACCTGGCGACTTTATGTTCAAATTAAGGTAGGTAGCTCTCATGTATAACTATGTTTTTCTAACATTGCATCACCATTTTGATTATATAGATTTTCCTGTTCTGTTCTTGCTCCAAACATAATCCCTATCTCCTTGTTGTACCGTGATTATGTTCTCAGGTCAGAGAAGATCCTGTTTCCGAAGAGAAGGGCGTGATATTCATGTTGATGCCGTCATTAGTATCACTCAGGTAAAACTAGTTCACAACACTGTACTGATGTGGGTTAGTGTAAAATGCTGTTTCATAATACGCGTAAACTTCAGTTTAAGAGAGATAAATATGAGTCTTCATCTAAAAGGACTTAGATGCATCAGGTTCAAGGTTGAATCAAACAACTGGATTTATTCGTAGTTTTTCTAGGAACTCTGAAATATGAGTCTTGATCTTTAGTACCACTTTATGTGCCACTCCCTATACCACAAGTTATCCAACGGCTCACAATTATTAAGATTGACATTATATTGATATTATCCAAACATAGTAAATGGTTGGATTACAAGTGGTACAAGGAGTAGCACACAAAGTGGTACAGAAAATCTCAACTCCTGAAATATGGAACTCAAAATCTGACAATGGTGTGGACGTAGATCACAGACTGAAAGAACGAAACTGAGCGCCATGTCGATTAGAATGAAATCTGTGCGAGGGGAGCACCTATAGAGCATCTTGATATCAATACATACTCCTTCCGTCCCAAATTGAATTTCCAAAGTTTTCAAAGTTGCTCTTGATCAAGAGCAATTTGAAAACTTTTTGGACATTCTTTTTGGGACGGAGGTGTAAGAATTTTAATTTCCGTGATATGTATTGCCTTAATATGTATTGTCAATCTTGTTGGCTATATTTTGTGAATTAAATTATGAAGAGTTAACCTCCTCTTCCTTTCAGTGGGCTCTCAGGCCCTATGGTTTTATATGTTTTTTATTAATAAACATTCGGTTTCACTCCTCGTGCAGGCAATTTTAGGAGGAACTATTCAGGTCCCAACCCTAACAGGAGATGTGGTTCTTAAGGTTTATTTTTGTTTCATAGTAAAACTTCAAATTTCTAATTGGTGAATATTTTAGAAGCAGTTTGTTGTATGAAAAATTTGTTGTGACATTGGGGGGGGGGGGGGGGGCATGATTTTGCAGGTCCGTGCTGGAACCCATCCTGGTCAAAAGGTGGTTTTGAAGGGGAAAGGTGAGACCAGTGGTAAGACAAAACCTTGTCATTTCAGTTTGTGGAAATTCATTATTAATATAAACCTGGCAGCTGGTGTTTTCTTTCTGATTTTGGACATTATATGAATCAGCATATTACTAACAAACTTATATTTTAAAGATATTCTTTAAAAAAGTAGTGTTTGTATTTTATTTATTTTTGATAAGAATCACTAAATATATTTTCCGTCAGCCAGTTATCGATCGTAAACATTTCAACTTCGAATGAGCATGTCACTTACCTGATTTTTGAACTCATCTGCCCTTTTTATGATCCAAAGCTCCTTCTTTATCACTTTCTGACTGGTCATTTTAAATATATATCTCTACCTTTGATTAAGGTGCATTACCGTAGCAAATTACTCCCAGCTTTCAGTTTGAGGACGATTCATTTCATCGGTCGTCTGAGAAGTTATACTATGAGATTTGCGTAGTGGGTCAATTAAATTGGTAGAAATAGCTGTACAATTTTACCATGAAAACCCTTATACTTGTGCATGTGTTTATGTGCTCAAGGATAACATAGTTTTCTATTGGTTTTATTCACAGGGATTAAAACGAGGTCTCTTACTCGTATGGGGATCAGTATGTGCACTTCAATGTCAGCATCCCATCGTATGTTCACTTACTCTTTATTTTTCTCCATTAAGTATGCTTTTCTGAAGTTTTGCTTGTGTATGTTGAGTAATCTTACTCCAGTTCATGATAAAAATAATACTCCCTCTGTCCCTAAATAAATGTCCAGATTTCATTTTGAGGGACATTTGCAAGAATGTTGAACATAAATTTTTTGAGTAACACAAGTACATAAAATCCTCAATGATCTAACTATATTGCATCACAAGTGTAAGTGTGAATTAGAACTTGCTGTATGATGTGGGAGGATCTAGTAACTTCCCCATATTTTGGACATTCTTTCTGGGGCTAAAAAAATCCAAATTTGGATATTCATTTATGGACGGAGGGGGTAATAGGTAGATACTACCTAAAGAACCGTGTATGACAGTGTAAGAGTGTAATTAAAATATAAGGCTTTCAAATGAATGGGGGAGTTGGGGATCTGACTAAATATGTGGCATCATGCTTCCATTTGTTGATTGAGCTCCTTGAGTTCCTTTGGAACATATCACTTGTTGGAATGAACAAAACGACAGGCGGAAAAGGACTTTGGTATGTTTTAGATTGAGCTATGATTTTACATATCTAAGAAAAATGTATGCATGTGCACCCTTTTATGTGTGTGTGAGTGAGAGTAAGGGCAACTCCAATGGTGGGTATCAAAACCTAATTTTGATACCCACCTCAAAGTCCTAGCATCTCCAACAACAAAAAAGAATGGTATCAAAACTAGGTATGGTACTAGCAAAGGTAGCAAATTTGCTACCTTGGCTAATACCATTCCACTCTCTTCACGCGCGCAGGTGATGGATAATTTGGCTGGTGAGTCTTCACGTGGGGTTGTCCCCCATACAAAATGTCCTATCAACAAATTAGTACTCCTTCCATTACTGTATGTACATGTCATACGAAACTCAAAACAAAAATTGAAGTCAAGTGAAATCCTGACTAGTAGTATTTAGTAATTTTAACTTAAAAATAATTCTAATATTTTATTTCTTATTATTATTTTTGTGATTAAGCTAATTATAAATGACACGTCAAATAAAATAATTGTCTAAAATGATATTTTTTCTTAATTAAAAAGTAAGAAAATTATTTGCTTTTATATATAATATAAAACAATATTTTATAAAGAAAGTAATTAATTAAATCAATTTCATAATTTAAAATACCAATAATGTGCATTTTTCTTGTCTAAAAATAAAAAATCACATTTTATTTTAGATCGTTTCAGATTAAATATTACATTTACAAATTATTTTTACTTAAAATTTATTTTCGTTTTTATATAATTATTTATAAAACTTTAATTTTAATTAAAAAATAATTAATTAAAATAAGATCATTTTTCAAGATTATTTTATCATATTAAAAATATTGATAAAGTTACTAGAAAAACTAATTTTTTGATACCATGGTTGGAGATGAATTTTTGATACCTATGCAAATAGTGTCTATGGGTATCAAAATTTGATTTTGATACCATGAGCCAAGGACTACCATTGGAGTTGCCCTAAGAAAGCCCCTCCTTACTGACTTATAGCTTGATATAATTGTGTTTCAATACTTTGATGAGAGTTTATAAGAACATAGTATGCAAGGGAGAGAGAGAACTGATGAAAGCTGGATAATTTCTTTGAATAAGATAATAGAAAATGAAATCGTCAATGGCTGTTCTGCATAATATACTTCTCAAAACAGCTACGTCCTCTGTCCCCACAAAAAAAAATAGTCACATTTAACACGCCAACTGTGCATGGATATAATTTTGGTTTCCTCAATTATCCTCAACCGCCTTCAACAATTACGTACTTCTAAAAAATGATATAAAAGGATGGGCTAGCTTCTATTAGATCCCGGGAAAGCTGAACCATCCTTGGTTCCACAACTCACCCCTGCACTTTGCTTCTTCCTCCACTGCCATTGTTCAAGGCCATGTGTAAAGGAGGAGGAGGTAGCAGCCGTTTGTAGAAGAGATCATGTTGATAAAAATGGGACGTATCACTCAAGTGTTGCTATTCACACACGTAACATTCTAAGGAGGTTGCAGCCGTTTGTAGAAGAGACCATGTTGAGAAAAGGGGATGTATCACTCAAGTGTTGCTATTCACACCCGTAACATTCTAAGGATACCCGTAAAATGTGTTTACTCCCTAACCCCTTCTTGACAACAATAAATCTATGGGTCTTCCTCTATTATTCACGGCAATTTTTCCCCTAATCCTCCATAATTTCCGACTAATTGACACACCCATCCACATACTCCCCAGGATTCCCCTTCTCTGCAGACCTCCTTTTCTACCCTTCCCTCTCTTCCTAGAAAAGCCATCCCTCTTTCTTCATATAAAGCCCACCAGGCTTCCCCTCCACCCCGCACACTAATTTTTCTTTCGGTCAATTTTCAACCTTTAATTAACCTCCAACACACACAAGCACACATACACTCGCACAATCCTTGGTGTTTGGCCATGGTTGACCGTACACCATGAATGCCGTCGATGGTTGAACGGTCCAAACAAGTAGAAGGGGTGTTTGGGTTGATTGAGCAGAAGGGATGTGTGTGTGTGTGTGGACTGGAGAAAAAAAGATAAGAGTGCACCTGTTTTACAGGTATACTTAGAAATGTTACGGGTGTGAATAGCATCAGCAACACTCTTATCACTCGAGGAAGCAATCTTGTAGGTGATAGTACAGATGGATATGTTTCGGGGCTCCCCAATCCTGCACAATATTGAATCTAGTTTTGCATACACATTACCAGTCTTCCTCATAGAAACATTGCAGTGGCAATTGTTCTTTTTCTTGTTTCAAATTGTTTGCCAAGACTTTTTACTGAAAAAGTAAAAATTCTGGTGAGCAAATACTTTTCTGGCCAATTCCGGCATGGTATGACCTTTCGAACTTATGTTGTGGGATGTTTTATTGGTTGATTCCTTAATTAATTTTCATATGAATGACTTGACGATATCTTTATCCTCATGAAAACACCTCCAAAGCATAAATGTATGGTTTGTAATCCCCATGACTTTCATTTACACTAACTCGCAGATATAGATAAAGCACTATGTAGCCAATTATGTTCCATTAATGTCCTTTTTTGGCTTCATTTTCTTTCTCATACATGAATAGTAATTCCCTTCTTAATGTTCAAGATGACTCTGTCATCTGTCTTATGTTGAGGTTCTAGTTTACAAGTAAAGCCTAAATTGCAACTATTTCACTTTTTAGAGGATCTCAGAATAGAAAAGGCAAGGCCGAGTCGTGTAAATTTATCATCGTATTTATTTATTACTTCTGGGAATCCATTAGTTGTGGACACTTGACAATCAACCCCCTTGCTTCCCAGAAAAAGATGTCACTCTGAGTGTACCCTTAGCTCTTGAGAGTATAATTGATTGCTTACCACTGAAAATTGATATTTATATCGATTTTCACCTTCTTTGTTTCAGAAGAAAATCAAATTACGTTTTTTCATTTTGTCCCCCTTGGAGCCGTGTTTTGATCTACACCTAAAATATTCTCGACCCACTTTCCACAAAACTCTCTCTCTCTCTCTAATGCTTGATTGTGGGGCATATTTTATTTCAGGAATTTGACACGTAGACAACGTGAACTAATTGAAGAGTTTGCGAAAGAAGAGCAAGGAGAGGATGTAAAGGGTGCTGCTGCTGGAGCTTCTAGATAACCAGTCATTTCTAATCAAGGTTGGTTTCTAAAGTCACATTACATTAGGGGAAAAAAAAGAAGGGAGAATAGCCTCTTTTCTTTGTCTTTCTTTATACGAAACGGCCCCCCTCCTGAAGTCGGAATTTTGATAGAGCTGTGATAGTTGGATTGTTTGCCTTTTATATGTAGGTATGTATTGAGTTAACCAATCCAAATAATTTAATTTTAAAATCATTGTGACCGCTGCAATATGTTATCCCTATATTTAGTCTTGAAACAATTGTTGTACATATTATAATTATCTACAAAAGCAGTTATATTTTAATTTTATTTTATTGGTTAATAAAATATTTACCCGTACAATCTCTGCAGTAACTTTCTTGTTCCTTTATTTTGATTTTTGTGACCGATCATTTGTCACATTCTCGAGAGAAACAGTTTAAAGCTATGAAATACTCAGATGCCTTTCAAAATCCCCCTTTTGGTTTTGTTGAGGTTACGTCAAAATTGTCAGTGCATCGTCTTTGTATGTGTGGCCAGTGGTTGGGGGACTGAAAACACAGAGGTAAAGTGAAGAAATGAATTATGATGGGGTTTTTCCTTTAGGGTCCTCCCCACCCAAATGTTATTCCATTTTACACCCAAATGTTATTCCATGTTACGGGGAGGTCCTTTTCAAATCCCAAATAAGGAGCTTTTTTAAGATGACATTTCCACATACACCCCTCAGCTCCGTTGACCGGTCAACGAAATTACCTAAATACCTAAACTACCCCCGCCCTCAAACAAAACCCTAGCCTCCCCCTCTCCCTTCCCATTTTTTCTCTTCAGTTCTCTCTAAAGAAAACACACACACACTTTCTCTCTTTGGCTTCTTTTTATCCGGCGAACGGCGACGGCCACCGACGATCCTTTCCACGGCACTCTCTCTCTCTTTCTCCTCTCTCTCTCTCTGAAAACACGCACATAGATCACTCATTCCGGCGAATCACCATGTCCCTCCCTCCCTCCCTCGCTGCTCTCTCTCTCCTCTCACTGATTTACAACGCCGGTGACTAGGTCTACATCGCCGGCGAGTAGATCTACAAGTTCGGCGATCAGATCTACAACTCTGGCGACAAATCTACACAAACTCCGGTGAGTAGCCCTCTGTTTAACACCGATGTTGCCGTTGCCGTCACTAAGCCAGCGTTCCATTATTTTGTATGTGAGTTTGGATCTTAAGAACTGCTCATTAGTAGAAGGATTAAATAATAATTTGGTCCCTAAACTTGGCAGTTTTTATTAGTTTGGTCCCTAGATGATTTTTTTTGCAAGTTTGCCTAGGGCTGGCTATTTGTACCAAACTAAACCAACCAACCGAGTACCAACCGAACCAAAGAGTTTGGTATACCGAACTTCGGTATACCGAAAGTTAGGTACGGTACTACCGTACCGAGTATGCATTTTTGGTTGGTACAGGTACACAAATATGAGTTTGGTTGGTATACCAAGTACCGAGTATATTTTTATAAAAATAATTTTTATTATATATTTAATAGAAAATATATAAAATATTACTAAAATCTAAAAATTTAATCTAATCTTAACCCCTAATAGTATATTTGTTGATTTTATGTGATTGGTGGAATTGTAATGAGGGAGAATTTCAGGAATTCGATGTTGAGGAAGTATGTTCTGTATATATGTTCACGAGGCAACTTACTTTGGATTAGAAGGAAAACTGTACTGAAATGTATATAGGAAAAACAGTCTATATTTATGTTTTGTACTTTTCTATAACTTAATGAAACTTTTATGTAACTTATTAAGTTAATGTAGTGAAGTTGTTGGATTATCTTGATATAAACTTAGTAGTATAGTAATTTGGCTTCTACTTTCCTTCTTGTGTTTGGAACAACTCTACAAAAAAATTCTTTGGTAAAGGTGTAGTACCAACCGAGTACCAACCGTACCAAGAAGTTGGTATACCGAGTTTGACGGTTGGGTACTGGTACTCATTTTCGTGTACCAACTTCATCTTGGTTGGTACCGGTACAAGGAAAAAATAGTCGGTATACCTACCATGCCAGCCCTAAGTTTGCCCCTTCCTTCTGTGAGATTTTCAAAATGCCGAATATACCCCTGAAACTAATGATGGTTTGGTCCCTAAACTTGGTGCTTATATTAATGGGATTTTTACCAATAAGTCCCTTGGGGAAGATGGTATCTGCCAATAAAACCACAACATTTCATAATCTACCTTAAGGTCCTTGGGTTGAATCAATTTTATCAATAAATCCCTCACCCTTTTTAAATGGCAAAAATACCCCCAGCCCAAATAAAATCCTATTACACCTTTAACCATTGACCACCTACTAGACCTTTGACTTTGACTGAGGTCCGCCACCTACCGCCGCCACCAGCCGCCGCCACCTGCTGCCGCCACAGGACCTCCACCCGCCGCCGTCAGCCGCCACCTGCTGCCGCCGCCGGACCTCACCCACTACCGCCGCCCCCAACCGCAGTCGGCTGCCGCCGGACCTCCACCCGCTGCCGTCAGCCGCCACCGGACCACCAGCCGCCGCCGTCAGCCGCCACCTGCTCCGCCGCCGACGGACCTCACCCACTGCTGCCACAACCATCTGCAACCCCAAGTATTATAAATAAAAATTATTTGCTCTTGGGGGGTTTGAACACAAGACCTCTTGGTCTTGACTAAGACTCCTAACCACTATGCCAAGCTTCTCACTTGTTTTATTAGTAGACTATTATATATTTAACACTACAACCTTATATTTGTTGTTGTTTTTTTTTTTTTTTTTTTTAGTTGAGTAATGAATATCCCATTTATTATTATATTAAAAACAGAGAAAAATTGATAACTAAGAAATGAATGTACCAGTTCTTATACTCAAATTCATATGTGAATAACTGAGAAATGAATGTAGCAGTTCTTCTACTCAAATTCATTTGAATAACTGAGAAATGAATGTACCAGTTCTTGTACTCAAATTCATATGTGTATAACTGAGAAATGAATGTCTCATTTATTATATAATTAAACTGATAAATTCAGTCATCAATTGTGAAAAATGAGAATAAACTGTTAAATGAATGTCTCATTTATTATATTCAAATTCATGTGTGAACAACTGTGAAATGCATGTCTCAGTTATTATAATGATTGTAAAAAATTGAGAGATGAATTTATCAGTTTTTAAAATGAAAAATGAAAAAATGACACAACTGTGAAATCACACAGTTGAGAAATCAGTGAAAAATGATTTTACAAGTGAAAAATGAAATTTTATTTTCTAAAATTGTGAAATTAATTGAGAAATGAAAAATAATTTTCTCAAATTTTTACTAGTGAAAAATGAGATTTTGTTTTTCTAAAATTTGAATTATGTGTTGAGTGTACTTGTTTGATTCGATTCGACGACACGATTAAAACGGTGGTCTCGGATTATTTTTTCAATTTCTAGATTTTGAGATATTACATTTTAAAATTTTGAGGGGAAAAAAAAAGAAGAGAGAAAAAGTGGGAGGAAGAGAGAGAGAGAAAAAGTAGGAGGAAGAGATGGAGAGAAAACGTGAGATTGCTGTGTGTTCCAGGTGCGCGTGAGGGAGGGGCGGGGGCAATCTGGTCATGTGAAAACTGTAAGGACTTATTGGGGATTGTGTAAATATCAGTCCTTATTGGTAGTATTTATTTGGCTGGAAGACTTATTGGTCAAAGCCTCTATATTAATTTGGTTAGGGTTGCTAAACGAACCGAGCCTGTTCGAGCTCGGCTCGTTAAAGCTCGATTCGACTGGGCTCGAAGTGCTATTCGAGCCGGCTCGTGTTCGGCGAGCTTTGTTCGAGCTCGGCTCGTGTTCGGCTCGTTTAATTCACGAATAACTCGAGCTCGGGCTCGGGCTCAGCTCGATAAGCTCGTTAACACGTGTTGTTTTGTTTGCGTTTGACTCGAGCTCGGCTAGGCTCCGTTAAGCTCGAGCTCGACTAAATAATCATCATTATTACTTTTGTAATGAATACATAAACATTATATGTATGTACAACATTGTACAAGGAATAAATCATAACTAAAATATTTTTATCTTCAAAATGAATCAAACAATATTAATTGTACAACAACTAAAATTAATTTAATTTTTATACATTCATATAATGATCATATAGCGACTATACACATACAATAATACAATATAGATTGTACAACAACTAAAATTAATTTATTCTATGCACATTCATTATGAAAACGTAGAGATATATACACAATAGTCGTTTTTTTTCAAAACTAATTTATTATTTTCAAATGTACACATATTTGTCTTATATTATTTTTCTCATTGAAATAAAAATAAAATTAACATCTATTATTGTAGTTATATATGCAAGTATATTTAATTACTCAAATATAGAATGAGCAAAATGTTTATCATTTACACATACGCGCGCGCGCGCGCACACACACACACACACACACACACACACACACATATATATATATATATATATATATATATATATATATATATTTATGTATATGGTATAGTGGATATTATATATACATACATGTAACGCATATTTATATACATAAATATATGTATGTATGATATGTGTGTGTATGGAATATTGGATGTTATATATATACATACATACATACATACATACATATAACACATATTTATATACATTATTATATACTCCCTCTATCCTGCACGATTTAGGACATTTTGCCATTTTAAGTGTCCTACTCGACGTAGTACGGCCAAAAAATGGAAAGATAATATTACTTTTGTTCTCATAACCTCCTCCATTCATTCTAGTTCCACTTAAGTCGGGCGGGACGAAAGCTGTATATGTGTGTGTATGTATGATGTATGTATGTATTATATGTATATATACATACATGTAACATATACTATATTATACACCTAACGTAGCGTACGTTTTACTAAATACAGTTGACTAAGTATAATAGCGTCATTTAAATGCTATATACTGGTACTCTCTCTATCTCAAACTTTTGGTTACGTAGAGTCAAACTATTTGAATTTTGATTAATATTTTATGTAAATTATTAATTTACATAATTTATTAATGATTTAACAACAATTTTTAAATTTTTATAAGAATTAATAATTTAGTGTAAAATATTAGTTAAAGTTTAAGTAAATTTGATAAGTAACAAAAAATTAGGGACAGGAGGAGTATATTACAACCTGATGATACATATAAAATTCAATTAATCGTTTGTAATATGAGAAGTTAAATGAACAAGAGATTTCAAAAAAAAAAAAAAAAAAAGTAAACAGGAGGTTGCATACTTACATTTGTAAGTTAGACACATATTTTTAGATTAAAAGGAAAGTAAAAAGAAATAATAATAATAATAATAGAATTTCTGTTCAAAATGCAGAGAATATTTATCAGAGCTCGGCAAGGCTCGAATTCGAACTCGATAAGGCTCGAACTCGAGCTCGTTTGATTGCTAAGGCTCGAATTCGAACTCGGTAAGGCTATAACTCGAGCTCATTTGATTGCATAATTTTCAGGAAAATGTTTAAGCTCGAGCTCGGCTCGTGTAGACTCGAGTTCGAACAGCTCGTTAAAAGCTCGCGAGCAGCTCGAAACTCGATTCGATTCGAGCTCGAAGAAGGAAAATGAGCTCGAGCTCGATAATTTGTAAACTCGAGCCCAAAACTCCAAAGCTCGGCTCAGCTCGGCTCGTTTACAGCCCTAAATTTGGTCCTCCATGATGGATTTATATCTTAGTTTGTCTCTTTTATTTATTTTTACTAATTTTCAACTATTAAATTATATTTAAAAATTATTTATAATGCACTAAAAATAATTAATTAATTTCAAAAGAGTCTCAAATATTTTTCTCCTCTATTTTTTTTGATTTATTCAACCTTAAATTAACTCTTTGATGGGTTTGTATGTTGATAAAGTTTATATGACCATTTTTAAAAAATGTAATAATATACATTTAAAAAATATAGTGAGAGAAATAAAACAGATTAGTAAAAAATAATTCTTTTAATAAATTCAACAATTTCATTCAACCGATTCACATTCAAGCCAAAGCTTCTTTTTAATAATTTGGATTTAAAAAAGGAAATTCATTATTAATTTCATGGATTGAACTTAATTACCGATTCCTTAAAAATAAGATTGAAAATTAGCAAAAGCATATAAATGGGAAAAAATAATAATATCCATCGTGAGTTACCAAACTAATAATAATACCAATTTTTTGGAGAAAATAATTACTTAATCTAGGGGTATTTTTGGTATTTTGAATTATTCAACGGATCAGAAGGAGTAATCTGGCAAAAAATGCCAATATAAGGGACCAAACTAATAAATACAATTCATATGGGACCAAACTAATAAAAAGTGTCAAGTTTAAGGACCAAACTATTATTTAATGCTTTTTAATCATGGAGTATATAGCATTAATGTGTCCTAGATTACTTGGTAAGGGGTGTTCTAGCTTAACCAGAGGTCTCAAGTTCAAACCCTGTGAATGGTGGCTCATGTTACTACCATTTTTTTTTTTTTTTTTTTTTTGTAATAGGCTATAATATGGACTCTTATAAAATTAACTCTTTGATGGGTTTTTATATTGACAAATTTCATATGATCATTTTAAAAAATATTATAATATACCTTTAAAAAAATATAGTGATAGAAATAAAACAGATTAGTAAAAAAATATTTTTTAAGAAATTCAACAATTTTATTCAACGATTCACTTTCAAACCATTTTTTTTTTAATAATTTAGATTTAAAAAAGGAAATTCATTATTAATTTCATGGATTAAAGACATCATTTTTTTAATTTTTAAATACTTAATATTTAAGGTTGAATAACTCGAAAAATTAGAGGATAAAAATATTTGAGACTTTTTTGAAATTAATAAATTATTTTTAATAGTAGAAAATTAGTAAAAATAAGTAAAAGAGGCAAACTAAGATATAAATCCATCATGGAGGACCAAATTAATATAAGCGCCAAGTTTAGGGATCAAACTATCATTAGTTTGAGGGGTATATTCGGCATTTTAAAAAATCTCACAGAAGGAATGGGAAACTGGCAAAAAAAAGCCATCATAAGGTACCAAACTAATAAAATTTATTCATGAATGACCAAACTAATAAAAACTGCCAAGTTTAGGGACCAAATTATTATTTAATCCTATATTTATATTCAACTAACCTCATCATTTAACCAAAGGTCTCAAGTTCAAACCCTGTGAATGGTGGCTCATGTTACTACCATTTTTTTTTTTTTTTTTTCGTAATAGGCTATAATATGGACTCTTATAAAATTAACTCTTTGATGGGTTTTTATATTGACAAATTTCATATGATCATTTTAAAAAAATATTATAATATACCTTTAAAAAAATATAGTGATAGAAATAAAACAGATTAGTAAAAAAATATTTTTTTTAAGAAATTCAACAATTTACTCATTCTCTCTCTTCATTTTCCATCACTCAATTTATTAAACTAACACTACTATTTACCCCACCCATTCAATCTCTTCATTTTCTACCACACATACACTACTTTTCTCTTAATTATTGTGCTCACTCCTTTAGACCTACTTGTGCTGGGACGGAGGGAGTATACATTTGCATTTTGGTCATAAAAATTAGAATTAAATTATCAGGCCTAATATAAGTCACGATAGTTAAATTATCAGAACTAATAAAAAGCATATAAAAGTCCGTTTTAATATAACAAAGTTTCTTTTTTTGTGCTTTTACAAAAAAATGTGAAAAAAATATTTTAAATGATAACTCTTTTTACTGCATGTATAAGAGATAGAATAGGATTATACTTTAGCTATAAGAGGAGATTTGTGTTTGACCGAATATGAGATTCAACATTAATAATAATAATAATAATAATAATAATAATAATAATAATAATAATAATAATAATAATAATAATAAAATGTACTTTTATGAAAAATGTAAAAAATAACTTTTATACTTTAACAATACGAGGCAAATTGGTCTCATACACAAACTATAAGAGTTTGATTGGGATTTGACCAAATAATATTATTATTTTTAATAAAAAAAAAGTGAAAAGCTGACTTTTATACTTTTATTATAGGAAGTGAACGGTTTTATACATTAGTTATAAGAGCTGAATGTTGTTTGAGCAAATATCAGAGTCGACAATAATAAAATCTTAATTGGTCTTATTTACTAATTATAAGAGTTTGACCAAATTTGACCAAATAATATAAACTTTAAAAAAAAATTAACTCTTACTCCCTCCGTTCCACCACAGGTGAGACCAACTTGTGGGGCACAATAATTAAGAAAAAGTTAGTGTATGTGTGGTAGAAAATGAAGAGAGAGAATAAGTGTGGTAAATAGTAGTGTTGGTTGAATAAAATGAGTGGTGAAAAATGAAGAGAGAGAATGAGTGAGGTTAAATGGTGAGGTTGGTTGAATATAAATATATTAAAACATTTCCATTTTGGTCTCACTTGTGGTGGGACGGACTGAAAAGGAAATTAGTCTCACTTGTGGTGGGACGGAGGGAGTATATGTTAATTATTTGGTCTTATATGTCAGTTATAAGAGTTTGACCGGGATTTGACCGAATAATTTCATAGTTTTTTTCTAAAAAGTTGAAAAAAATGAAAAACATTTGACTCTTATATGTTAATTATTGGTCTTATATGTCAGTTATAAGAGTTTGACCGGGATTTGACAGAATAATATTACTCCCTCCGTTCCACCCGAATTAGGGGTTGGAAACGGGGATTAAGGAAAAAGTGTTAGTAGAGTAGGTGTTGTGAGTATGAAAAGTGAAATAGGAGAGAGAAAGTGGGGTAGAGAATAATGAGTGGAAAGTTGTTGTGAGTGTGAATGTGGGTCCCATTAAATAAAACACTTCCATTTTTGGGTTGTCCTAATTCGAATAGGACACCCAAAATAGAAATTTGTCCTAATTCGAGTGGGACGGAGGGAGTATATATTTTTCTTAAAAGTTGAAAAAAGTGAAAAAAATTGACTCTTAATGTTAAATGTTGGTTTTATATGTTAGTTATAAGAGTTTGACCGGGATTTGACCGAATAATACTATATATTTTTCTTAAAAGTTGAAAAAAATGATTTTTTTACTCTTATATGTTAGTTATAAGAGGGTAGTTCAGTCTTTTTGCAAGCGAGGGGTGTCTCTGATATTAGTGATTTGTTGGGTCCTTATTTAGAATAAATGTTGGTACTGGGGGCCCTAAAGTCCAAAGCCCAGTTATGATATGTGCCTAATCTCACTTAGGTTTGAAAAGTGGTTCTGTTTGATACTTTAATATTAAAACCATGGATAGAGAGTAGTGCTTGCTTTTACGAGTATAAGTTACATACTCTCCCGGCTCAAAATGAATGTTTAAAGAAATTATAATAATTCAAAATGTAAAGACTTTTTTTTTTACTACTTTTCAATACGATCGGACTATCGTTCCTGTTTTAAAGTTTCTTTTTACTAAACTCTAGGTGCGAAGACATGGGTGTTTTTTTTAACATGAAGTTGTTGGGACGAAGAGAGTAGTTTGGCAGTAGGTATTCAATAACAAAGTGATACTTCCTCCGTCCCGTAAAGTCTGTGAAATGTCATTTTCTATGGTTAATTTGGTGATATTAATAAAATATATTAATAAAATTTGCCCTGTTTATATGTACTTTTAAGGTGTAAATATTTTCATACGTGTGTTTGTGTTTGTGGTGGTGGTGTAAATGTGTTAACACACTCAATCTTCTCTCTCAAATTTGCCCTGTTTATATGTACTTTTAATGGTCACGGGGGAGAAAATGACATTGTTCTTCTATTTGGTAGGAGTTACAAGTTCGAATTATAAGGTGGATTACATGATTTTAGACATACTTCACATTGTCATTGTGTCTATAATGTTACTCATTGTACTATTATCATGTCTATAACCCATTTTCATAACTCATACTATCATCATTATGTACTGTCATTTTTTGTACAGACCCGTGCCATTGGCACGGGCTTTTGAATACTAGTACGATAACAATACTTAAATTTTTATTAGAATCAATATGTTTCTTTAAAAGACTTGGTCAAAGTGTAGCCAAATTTATTAAAATCATATATCAAGTGAAATGGAAGGTGTATAATATTTTTTTGAAGGTTTGTGTTTCTATTTTTAAATCTGAGATTTGGTTTTTTTATTCATTGAAGTTTATATTAGTGATTTGATAAATATTTTTTTTGTTAAAATGTGACAATATTAATGACATTCAACACTTCTTATTAATTCTGACAATTATATACTCCCTCCGCCCCAGAGTAAGAGTCCTACTTTCCATTTTGGTACGTCCCAGAGTAAGAGTCCTATCCTAAAATGGCAAAGAATTTTTACTATTCACCCCACTCATTCTCTCTCCTATTTTACTTTTATACTCACAACACCAATTAATTCACTATTCTTTCCCACTCATTCTCTCTCATACTTTATTTTTACACTCACAACATTTACATCACTTCCAATATTTATTAATAAGCGTGCAAATGAGGGGTAGGACTGTTACTCCGGGACGGATGGAGTAATATTTTAAAGGATAAAATAGTAAAACAGACTCATTCAAAAGATGAATTCAGATGGATAATCAAACAGCTTGACTAATTCCGAAATCAGACTTCAGACGCTTATTAATTCAGATGGAAGGTGTATAATATTTTTTTTGATATAGTCCACTTTGTAGTGTAAAATCTGGATTGAAGTTTTGTAGTGTAAAATGTGCACCCGCTGTCAAAAAATCCTAGATCCGCCACTGCCCTTACCTCTCCGGCCTCAATCCCCCAGCCCCAAACATGCTGGCATTATATCAAAAAGAAAATTTGATCTTTTATCAAAAAGAAAGACATCACAAACCTTTTTATAAATCTCAAACGAATTACAAACTTTCTCAATTCTTTGAGACGAAAATTGTATTGTTTGAAATAAAATTGACAAGCACACTAGATTATTGTGGTAAAGTTAGAGTACATTATATTTAACAAAAAATACGGTACGTTGCATCGGTGGTAATTTTTCCAATTAAAGTTAAAAACAATATTAAAAAGTTTCGTGACATTTACTTTGAAACGTGGTAATATTTCATTTTTCTCTATTGTTTTGGAACCGTTCCTCTCCCACTTTTCAGACCGGCCGCAAATGGATCAAATTTAAAATTAATACTCACTCCGTTTCAAAGTAAATGTCATGAAACTTTTTAATATTGTTCTTAATTTTTCTAGTTAAAGTTAAAAACAATATTAAAACTTTTTAATACTGAAAGAGTATGAAATACTCTTATATTTATTTTATGTATCTTTGTGATTCTGATAATAATTATTGTATATAATTAGTTTAGAGTTTATTTAATTTAGGAATTAGTTGTAATTATTTAGGAATAGTTTATATTAGGATTATTTATTTTAGTTAAGATTTATTTCACTAAGTTAAGATTTATTTCACTAACCTACTAATGTTTATCTTTGGTAAGTTAGGGTTTTGTGTTATAGGTAAGGAAGGACTCTCAAAAGGAAAGGTTGATTGGTTGCTTGAAGATCTTGTGATATTTGAAGTAGCGGCCAAGAAACCCTATATAAAGAAGCCGTCGTATTCCTTTGCTGATTACGGATTCTGTGTTTTTATTCTCCAAAATCAGAAGCTTAGAAGAAGAGTCCTTTGTTTCTTAGAAGTTCTTCCAAAAAGACTTCTAAGTGTTTGAGTGTTTAGTGAGTTCTAGTGATCTAGAATAGTTTGATCTTTTTATTGTTTTGTTTCTTTCATTCATCGTGTATTCTGCAAGATCGTTTTCATATATGAAAGTTTTCCAGCAAGGTATTTCTTGCTGAAGTGTTTAATTTATTTCGTTTTAATTCCGCTGCATTATTCTCTGTTCGTCGTGTCAACTGACAGGACAACTGTCTTGACAACTGTGAGCACAGTTGTACTCACAGTTGGTCGGTTCCCAGAAAACAGTCCTAGCCGCATAATTTCTTTCAATTGGCACCAGATCCTGGTCTCGACATACTGAGATCGATCTTTGAAAGTGGCCATTATGGACTGTGAACAAAACAAGTTTTTGGTTTTAATGATTGTGTTTGAAAATCTTAAAATGAAAGAAAATGAAACCATCAAAGATTTTTCTTCTAAATTGGTAAATATTGCAAATGAGTTATATGTGTTAGGGGAATCAATCTCTAATGCTAGACTCGTACGCAACATATTAAGATCCCTGCCAGAAAGATTCAAAATGATAATCTCTTTGGTAGAGGAATTTTATGATATCGAGATTCTAAGTTTTGACCAACTTATTGGAGTCTTAACCATTTATGAATTAACCCCTGGTGTGAAAAATCATTTTTCTGAAAACAAAAGATCTATTGAGTCCGTTCAATGTAGAGCGTGTTTAGGATTCGGTCACTATGCCAATGAGTGTGCTAACACACTCAAAAAGAGAGGGATGAGTTTTTCTGCAACCTTAAGTGATTCAGATGATGACGATCAGACATCAAACTTGTCATTTTTACGATCATCACAATCCTCCCTTTCTGACAGTGAATCTGACAGTAAAGATGAACAGTCAACTGTCAGCATAACTGTCAGCTCAAATGGTACTAATGTGTATACCTGTTTTAACTCTACTTCTGCAGGTGAATCTGAAGAATCCAATCAGGAGGATGAAGATAGTGCAACCTATGAAGATCTGTACAATACATATGTTGAGCTTCATGCATATTGGTCCAAGCGAATGGAACAACTCAAGGCATTCAAGAAGGTAAATGAAAAACTCACCTCTGACAATCTGAAATTAAAAGCAGAGAATGAGAGGTTGTCGAGTGAAAGTGATACTTAAAAGGACTCCATAGCTAGGTTAGAAGTCATGCTTACCAAAAAGGACAATGAGTGTGAGAAATATAAAACCAATCTTGAAAAAGAAACCATTACACTCAATAAACTTAACAATGGCAAGGCTAAATTGGAAGAGGTTCTGAACATGGGGAACCAAGGAAAATCAGGTTTAGGCTTTGGAGATCCAGTATTTGTTAAGGAAGGTGATGGCACTTCGAAAAACAATGAGAGATTTAATGCTAATCACGTATCTCCTCACAAAAACAGAAGAAATAGAAAAAGGAGATACGTGTGTCACCATTGTTTTGCCCCTGGACATATACGTCCATTTTGTTACAAGTTGAAACATGAACTTGGCTTGGAGAAGAACAGCAGCCATCTGACAAGACAACTGTGGGCACAGTTGGAGTCACAACTGCCCAGTCAACAGCAGTCTTCTCCAAAAGCCACATGGGTAAGAAAGGACACTCTAAAGTGTCAAGTGGTGTTTACCTCCTTGAAGAGCAGTGTGGAAGGAGCCTGGTACTTTGACAGTGGCTGCTCCCGCCACATGACTGGCTCTCTTGAGCATTTCAAAGACTATGAAGCCTTTAAAGGTGGAAAAGTCGATTTTGGTGGAGGTGCTCAAGGTGAGGTAATTGGCAAAGGTACGCTGAATGTTAATGGTTTGCCTAACTTGCATAATGTCTTGCATGTTAATAGGTTAAAGGCAAACCTAATTAGCATAAGCCAATTGTGTGATGATGATCAACATGTCAAGTTTGATAAGAAGATCTGTGAGGTCTTCGATGATTCAAACAGATGTGTTTTGAAAGGTGTAAGATCCTCTGACCATTGTTACAAGTTGGTTGAAAATCATTCACGTTTTAACTCAAATTTTGATAATGCTCCTGATCTTATTGTCAATTGTGTTGAGGATGATGTTTCAGGTTGCACTTGGGAGCATGAAAGGATTAATGATGAATCTGAACCTAAATCCACGACAGAATCTGCAGATGCACCAACTGTGAGGACAACTGACGGTCAAAATGAACAGTCAACTGACATGACAGATGGTCAGACCGCAGCTGATTCTGGTTCAGATTCTGAAATCGTTGAAGATCAGATAAGCAGAGGCAATGATGATGCTGCAAGCATACAAGGAGATCATCTAACTTCCCAGGCCATTGGGGGAGTGGATGAAGGAATAAAAACAAGAGGGAAACAAATAAATTACCGAGAATTAGCCGGTTTGGTATGCATGCAATCCGCGTACCATCAGGTAAGCTCTTGTTGTTTCGTTGCTAATTTTGAGCATGAGGATGAGTCAGAAACTTTAAAAGTTAATAATTGGAACAATGTCATGCAAGAGGAAGTGGTAAAATTTGAAAGGAAAGATGTTAGCTTCTTGGTTCGTAGGCCATCTAATACTGAATATATGGTAGTTGTTACTTGTTGTACTCAATTGTTGAGGATGAACCAGATAATCAAGGATTATGGTCTTAGAAGTGAAATCTTGATCGTATTTTGTGAAAGCTTAAGGTCCTTGAATATTGCCAAGAATCCGGTACAATATTTCCGAACAAAGCACATAGATATTTGGCATCATTTTATTAGAGATCTCGTTGAACAAAAAATCATTACTCTAGAACATGTAAGCACAACAGATCAACTTACTGATATCTTTACCAAGGCTTTGGATTTCGAGAGATTTTCTCTCGGACTGTGTGATACCAGTTGACTGCACAAGTGTGCAGACAACTGTTTGCATAACTGTATAATTGTATATTATAGTAAACACAAATTAAAAAAAAAAAAAATAGTCTGCATTCATTCTATTGCACGATTGTCTCTTGTGATCACTTGGTCAACTAAGTTCCTTGACTCCGAGTTTTGACCCTTGAATGTGAGACCCTTCTTAACCTGATAATGAAAATTGTCTTGTTAATTCCTTCGTGTTGTTTATCATGGAGTGGGCACTCAATCTAAGGTTGCGGGGAAAACAAGCTGCCTCCAATCTTTGAAGTTACTACTCATTTAGGCAATGTGCTGACATGTATTCATACATAACTTGAGAATCAGTGTAACACTGTATTGTGAGAGTGAAAAGCTCCTCCCCGTAACTGATTCATAAGTCATAAGCCTTCAAAGGGAGTGTTCTAGAGGCTGCATGATTGAAGGTGAATCTCATTGAATTCTTGTGAGTTGAAACCGAGTCATGAACTGAGTTGACCATTCTATGTCACACCTAAATTGAGACAATCTTCACTTGTGTGTTTAGGCATAATTTTTCTAAGTTTTTTTTCTCTCCTTGGTATTTCCATCGGCAAATTGAATTGTTGTTCTTATGTGTTAAAGATTGATGCTTTTCATGTGATTAACGATAATCTAATGACGTGATGTTCAAGTATCATTGTGCAGTTGGTGGAAATTGTGATACATTGTGGATAAATGGATTCAGCTGAATTTGGCAAGTTCTAATTTTGGGACGGACAATTTATCACAAAACATGGGAAAAGTTTGAATTTTAAAATCAAAATCCTTGTTTGTTTTGGAATTTAAATGGGTACTCGAGTTCTTAGGAAGAATCTCTGTCCTCCCTTGATATTTCTCTATGTCGAATCTGGTTTTGAATTATGGTTTAGTATATCTCCTTTCTCATAATATAATAACTGAGACATTCATTTAACATTTATTCATAATTGGATAAAAACTGATAAAATCACCTCTCATTTTTTCCAATTGATGACTCAATTTATCGGTTTAATTATATAATAAATGAGACATTCATTTCTCAGTTATTCATATATGAATTTGAGTACAAAAACGGGTACATTCATTTCTCAGTTATCAATTTTTCTCTGTTGTTAATATAATAATAAATGAGATATTCATATCAGTTATTCACACACGAGTTTAATATAAGAACCGGTAAATTTATTTCTCAGTTGTTAACACATGAGTTGAGTGTAACAACTAAGAAATTCATCGCACAGTTTTTACAAATGATACTCATTTTCAGAACTATCATCTCATCTTGTTCCTATTCTGCAAATGCTCTCTTTCTAACATTTTTCCACAAATATCCAAGAATTCAGGAGAGACTCTGAGTGATTGTGACACAAAATGATTGTTTGCAACTGCTCTGATCAAGCTCAGGCATTTTTGTTGTTAAGCATCCAGCTGGTGCTAAGAAACTTGTTCGTGCAAATGTGCGGACAACTGGACAGTCAACTGTACAGTCAATTGTACAGTCAACTGGTAAGTCATCTGGTAAGTCTGCAGAACTCGCTGGTCTATAAAGGTTTGCTGCGATGTGAGTTGAGATTGATGATGCTCGTAGAGGTATTTTTGTTGGGGAGATTTAAATTTAGGGGAAATTTTCTTTCTTTGAGGTATTTTTTATGGTTCTTCTCAAAAAGGGGGAGAAAGATGTGGTCTTCATATTCAGGGGGAGAAAGATGTGTTCTAAAGTGGTATTTAGGTGGAGTAGAATCCATTGTACAAATTAAGGGGGAGAGATTAGTGTTTTGGATGTTTTGATCAGAACCACAAAGATAGGGGGAGATTGAAAGAGTATGAAATACTCTTATATTTATTTTATGTATCTTTGTGATTCTGATAATAATTATTGTATATAATTAGTTTAGAGTTTATTTAATTTAGGAATTAGTTGTAATTATTTAGGAATAGTTTATATTAGGATTATTTATTTTAGTTAAGATTTATTTCACTAAGTTAAGATTTATTTCACTAACCTACTAATGTTTATCTTTGGTAAGTTAGGGTTTTGTGTTATAGGTAAGGAAGGACTCTCAAAAGGAAAGATTGATTGGTTGCTTGAAGATCTTGTGATATTTGAAGTAGCGGCCAAGAAACCCTATATAAAGAAGTCGTCGTATTCCTTTGCTGATTACGGATTCTGTGTTTTTATTCTCCAAAGTCAGAAGCTTAGAAGAGTCCTTTGTTTCTTAGAAGTTCTTCCAAAAAGACTTCTAAGAGTGTTTAGTGAGTTTCTAGAATAGTTTGATCTTTTTATTGTTTTGTTTCTTTCATTCATCTTGTATTCTGCAAGATCGTTTTCATATATGAAAGTTTTCCAGCAAGGTATTTCTTGCTGAAGTGTTTAATTTATTTCGTTTTAATTCCGCTGCATTATTCTCTGTTCGTCGTGTCAACTGACAGGACAACTGTCTTGACAACTGTGAGCACAGTTGTACTCACAGTTGGTCGGTTCCCAGAAAACAGTCCTAGCCGCATAATTTCTTTCAAATACTGTTCTTAATCTTAATTATAAAGAAAGTTTGTGATTTTTTTTTTTTTATGGAAGATCAAATTTTTTCTTTTGGATGTAATGCCAGCATGTTTGGGATAGGGAATTGAGCCCGAGAAGTAAGCTAGATAGAAATCAGTTTGTTTTAAATTTTTTAATGGGAATAAATCATTAGTACTTATTTAAGACACTTATTAATTAGTTGAAGTATTAATTTTAAATTTTTTGGATGTAATGCCAGCAAAATTTCTTATAATTAATTAATTTTTTTTGGATAAAAGATCAAATTTTCTTTTTGATATAATGCCAGCATGTTTGGGGCTGGGGGATTGAGGCCGGAGACTCGAGAGGTAAGGGGTGAGGCATGGTGGGGGTGGGGAAAAGCAAAGGGACGGGGTGTGAGGGAAGCTTGGAAAAAATCAGTTTGTTTTAATTTTAAATGAGAATAAATCATTATTTATTTAACATACTCATTACTCCTTCCAGTCCAAAATAACTGTCTTTTTTGCATTTGCACAACTATTAAGAAATGTAATAATTATCATGACTTAGTGACAAAAGTTCCAACTTTACCCCTATTAAGTATGCAACTTTCTTACATTAATGTCTCACACTAAGATAATTAATAAAAGAGAACAAGTTTCAATGCAAGGATAAGAGAGACATTTAGCTCAAAAGTGACAATTATTTTGGACCAAAATTTTAGTCCAAAAGTGACAGTTATTTTGGACCGGTGTGAGTAATTAGTTGAAGTAGTTAGTAAGTCATTAATGCTTTCAAAAACAAAAAAGAGTCTCATTAATAGGCTGAATTAATTAATCCATTTTTTCACAAATTACAAGAGAATCTAAGAGTCTTAACAATTAACATGTGCCCTTGGGCACAAGTTAGAAAAACCCTTCATTTTGTAGCCAAAGCCTAGCCCATTAGTTTTTTCTAAAAACTGTTTTTCAATCTTTAAAACCTTCTCAGTACAGCACTTACATTTTCTTTCGCTTCTCTACCGCTGTCATGGATCGCCGGCGGCCATCGACCACCTTGGCTGAGGTTGAAACGAAGAAGGAAGCGGAGAAAAAAGGTGTGAATTATGCCGTATTCCGGAGAATTGGAGATCATGCATACGAAATTTACAAGCTTGATTCAGCAGTTGAGGGTACCCAAGGAAAAGATGATGATGTTCAGGAATTAGGGCAACCGATTTTTACTCTACAACCGTCCAATTACCCAATTGGGATGTTCGTATTTTCAGTGGGTTATCTGTATTTTGTACCAGAACTGGAAATTGGCGAGTAATCCCGGATGTAAATCCAATATCTGGTAAACCCTACGAGACCCCATTTCTTGAAGGTCCAAGAAAATCTGGAAATTGGCCTGTATTTTCAGAAGACAACCCTGAATCCTATGAGCTCCCATTTTATGAAGCACGTCCTGTATTTCGGGAAAGCAAAGACAGCAATGTTAATATTTTCGTAGCCATTATTGTCTGCCTGAAGTTGCCTCCAGTAGGGAATCATGACCTGGTTGCCCCTATTCAATATGAAGGGGAGTTGGATGGTTTGAAGAAAATGCCTGCATCTGTAGGCAGTTGGAATGTGGAACATTATTTTTCTTATATATGTGTTGTTCGCTATTATCATCAGACTGGAATACCCCGAGAGAGCTGGGCAATTGTGGAAATTTGCGATCTCAGTTATAGTTTGGAGGGCACCAAGGTAAAGATCAAGGTGGAGAATACCTCAAAATACACATACTGCAACAAATGGCGACGCGTGATGCCAATGCATTTCCTTGTTGCATGATACAACTAAGGGTGGCTGGAGAGGGGACTCACCTGGTCAAGCTGAAGCTGTGAACAGTCTCATCATTAGTAATGGATGAAACACTTAGAAGTATTTATGTTTCAATGTTTGAACTTTTTTTTAGCCTTTCGTCGCTACGTTTTGAAAGTTATTTATCACTCTCTGAACAAGTTTATCTAGTGCCACTATTGAAGTAAGTTTATCACTTTGATATTACATTTCTCCATTCTGCCAAGGACCAACAAACATGCAATAGATAAAAAGTTGAGGGACCTTCGTCATGAATTTCACATTTAAACAATTTTCTCACTCCGGCAATGGCTGCCCAAAGTGAAGCTGCCAATGGTTCGTATATGGAGGTACGTCTCCATTTTTCTCTTCTATAACTCTGTGATTTCCGTAATTCTTAGCATGGTGTGAATGATTATATACCTATTTACTTTGTTGTTGATCATAGATATGTGAGGGGCTGATTCAAGGGGGTTCTAGGCAGTTTGGCTCATCAATCTTCAGCCCTGATTTGAGTTCTTCTCGGAATTCGATTTATGGTATTGATACTAGTGTGGGTTTTTGGGTGTGTGAAACATAAATTTGATTTTTTCGTTGTCATTCAGTAAACAGCGTGTTTGTGTTTGAATTTTGTTTGTGGGCGTGAAACGAAAGGGAAAATTCGGCATACATCAATTCATTGAACTCTGTGTATATAACAAAATTGGAATTCTTAACCCCCAGCTCAATCTGTGTGTTTGTACTTTGTACGTAGTATTTTATTTGTGTGTGTGTGTGTGTGTGTCTGCTTGAACCAAGCTTGGAACGTTTAATTCTAATTCAATAATTTTGTTTTGGTTTCTTAGTATACTCCCTCGGTCCCAACTCACTTGAAACTTATTTTCATTTTGGTCCGTCCCACTTCACTTGAGACTTCCAAAAATGGTAATTTTTTATAATTTTATATTCAATCTACCCCACCCACTCATTCTCTCTCTTCATTTTCCACCACACAATTCATTCAACCAACCCACTATTAACCCCACTCATTCTCTCTCTTCATTTTCTACCACACATTTTCCTTATTTTATTATTTTTCCTTAGTTATTGTGCCCACCTCTAAGGTCTCAAGTGAGGTGGGACGGAGGGAGTATGCTTTTGTGAAGTACAATTCAAAAAATTTGAGGTGCCTGTGTTCTGTTTGTTGATGTTAGTACTTGTGTGAATTTATGTGCTGGTGAACTGGAGGTGGAATTTCACATGTCCCAATTCAATAATAAATGGTGATTGTCTATGTTTCTTCCTTCGTGTTAATTTTAAGTATTTTTAAGTTATTATTCTTCTGCGACTTTTGTGTGTGATAAGTTGCTTGTTTGAGTAATACTAAATTAGATTTGTGAAAAGGCGGTATTTTTTTTCTCTTAAACTCCTTTTAAGGTTTTATATTTTTGTGTCAATATGCTGCGTGAAACAAAAGCGAAATTTTACATGTCTCAATTCAATAGATGATGGTTGTATATGTGGGTGATATTAACTTGTTTGAAGTAATTTTTATAAGTGTGTGATCCATGTCACTTGCTATAAGTAATTCTAAAAGTTGGTTATGGCTGCTAGTTTTTCTTTGTAGTTTGCTCTTGACCAATTTTAAGGCTTACATTCTTCACGTACGCGTTCCCTAGGAAAAGCAAGGGCCTATGTCATCTGAGCAAAACTCATTGGCTTACGTATGCGTTTCTGTTTGTGTGCACTATGTTCCTTGTTTTTTGAAGTAGTGTTCAGTTTTCTCTTAAGAAAAATTTCCTTTTCCTTCTTTGTTTTCTCTGTATTTTTCTTCGCCGTGGTAAGAAATTTGTTCGTTTGAAGCAGCTAAATCAGAGGCACTGGTTGAAGCTTGGGCTAGTTAGGCCCAATTATATCACTGGGAGATCAATTCATGACAGTGGTACTTTCCTTCTTTTTTGTATTTATCTTGTTAGTTTTGCTGCTTCGGCCCCATGCATTTAAGGTTGTTTTTGGTATAAATGTGCTGTTGAAAAGAAACAAATATTTTGTCTTGTTACCGAACCTATCGTTTTAATAGAATGTAGCAAAAGTTATTACTCCCTCAGTCTCGGAATAATTGTCACAGTTGACAACTCAACATTGTAAAGCTTTTTGTTATGTTTCCTTGATTACTACAATCTTCACCACTACTTTAAACTTGGGCGGCAAAGATGTTGAGGTTCAATACTTCCATTTAAATCCCTCATATATTTGTGCATAAGGTTTTGCCATATAAAGTTTCGTAATCTATGTCATTATTTGAATAGGTTTCTCTTGATCTGTCTTTCATGGAAGCCATTCAAGGATACTCCAAAACAGTGACTTTCCAAACTGAGTTGAATGCCAAACTTGTGGAATGGAACATTGTTAATCTCTTGAATATGCATAATTAATGTATCTATCTTTATCGCTCCCTCCGTCCCAAAATGATGTTCCCACTTTTTCTTTCGTTACTATGAATGAACTTTGAGCAATAATTTTAGGTTAGTTATATTATTTTATGAAAATCTAAAACTTGATATTGATGGTATTATTGATGGTGTATCAATAACAAATTTTAGATTTTCATTAGTAGAGCTAAATTAACCTAAAATTATTGCTCAAAGTTCATTCGTTTTAACGACGAAAAAAGTGGGAACATCATCTTGGGACGGAGGGAGTAAATGGCAGTACACAACTTTTCAACCATTGCACTCTACTGTAGCGTAGATGAAATCTATAAGTGATAAAAAGATCTGTTTCATGTTTTGGTTGAAAAGTTGAATGGATAGTGATAGTCACATTACTCTTTTTCCATCTTATGTATTCTCTCTCACTACATAATTACTGGTAATGTATCCATATTCATATTGAAAGTTCATTTACATTATGCATTTATTGTTCCTTGATAACTTTAGGAGGAACTGGTACTCCTCCTGGAAGCAGACCATAAACATGGAAGCAATGTAAAGGTTCAGGCGTTGTTAGTTTCATTGATTCTTAGTTTGATTAGTTATGTGGCCATATTTTTTGAATTATCAGATCTTTATGATATCTACAGATTGTATGTCAATATGGTAATTATCAGATGATGTTTGATTGCTCCCTTTGTGCTGGAAGTGGGAAGATAGTAAAGGTCTGTGATTATAAAGACGACAGTGCCAAGGGGAGTATTTACATGTCTTGTGATTGTACCTTAAAATTTTACCCCTTCTGCTTATTTTGCTTCAAAATCGTTTAATCTAATCATTTTATACGCATCTCATAGCTCTACAATAATCCAATGTGGTGAATGACGTGACTTTGTGCTAATAAATTAATGCAACTGTTGTAGACAGTTTCTTTATAAGCAAAAGCGACCTCTTATCAGTGTGATGGTGAATTCAGGAGGAAATTCGATATTCTTGAAAACTTCAAGGCTTCGGGTTTGAGCATTGAGGTCAGTATGCTCAAATTTTTCCAGACTCCATGTGTGATTCACTCGTTGAATTTGGCTCTCAAATCCATGTGTGAACAAATGCAAATTCTAGCCACTATGGTGCTTGTAGGTGGATTTCATCTTTGATGTCCGATTGCGATCAACTTACAATTTTTGTATAGAATCAAACCAAGCCTCACACAGTTTACCAAAAATGTTTAGAACGCATGTTGGTCAAAGTTGTCAAAACTCGCTTTGGGTCACATGTGATGATAGGCTAACGCTTAGTGTTGGTTTAAATATTCTTTAAAAAATTGTGTAAGATCTTAATTGGAAGACATTTAGGCAGACTTAACATCTATAGTTAATCATGCTAAGGATTGCATGATTTTTTTATCGCTAGTCGGGTAAGTTAGAATATTTCAAAATGTTATATCTCTTCTGTATAACATGATATGGCTTTTTAATTTTGATGTTCCTTGTTTGCGTCTTATGTATAATATGTAGGATACCATGAAAGAAGATGTTAGGGAAAAAGTTTAAGGAAGGATTTACGTACTAGTCAATCTTATTTTTTCAATGTTCTATAACAATTATTGGAAATTAGGTGGGAATAGAAGTAATTGCACTCTTCATTGCCTGGCTCATTCTTTTGTTCCATAGTAATACAATGAATCTTGGTTATATAGTCGTACTGGAATTATTCCTAAAATAACACAATGAGGTATCTCTTAACAGAAATAAATGTTTCCGAACCCAAATGATCTTGATTAAGTGTGCTGAAATAAGGAATGTTTTCGGGGACTTTGGGATTTTTGTCGGAATCTCATTTTATAGAAGCAAGAGTGTGTGAGGAGTCATTTAGTTTGTGGGCAAGTTATGGGTCAAGTATACCCATGCTGCAAGCTTTGGCTTTTAAGCTGGTTTCACACTCTTAAGAAGTGAAGGGTCCATCGAATTACTGGGATGTTGGTAAATTTTACAAATTAAACATATTTTTAGAAACTGGTTTCCGGATTTTTTTTATATAAATATTGCCTAGCAGGTTTATTCCTTTTTTAATGATTCCACCATAAGGCATGATTTTTGATAATGAAAGATATGAATGGGAAGAAGAGAACACTTGAACTCGGTCTTTGAAGTTTTTTATTAGGGTTTAAAGAGGTTGGATTTTTTTTATTTTTTTTTTGGAAGTTAAAAGGTTGGGTTGGTAGTTTGTTGAAACTTGAAGATGTTTGTTTTTAATTGGTAGTAATAATAATGTTATGCAGTTGGCATGTTTTTTTTTTCTGAGAAATGAAATTTACTAGTCTTTATATGTTGTGATATATCGAGTCCAAATTTTGGATCCATCCAAAATGTGTGCTCGAGTCCTTGATTTTAAAATTTTCAGGATCCAACAATCGGGTTCGTAATCGTGTCAGACACTTGTACCCGAGTCCGAGCATCATAGCTTGTACACTAAGGTAATTCCCATAAACCTATGATTGAGTTAGTGGATTGGACCCCAATCATCCACAGAATAGCGACTAGATAAAGAGAACTTTGAGAAAGATTAAGTTAAGAGAATGGATTCTAAGCTTCTTAGGAACTGCGCCCAAACCTGGATGAATTATCTATTGCTATTTTTCTTACACGTTGGGATATTCTCGAAGCGACATTTTGAGTGTGGTTTTGTTGATTCCATCCGTATGAGTTGTGTGTGAGTGCATGAACTCCTTATAACTCTTACTGCTAAATATTGTAGGTCCGTCCAAGTTAGAAGACTTAGGCCCATCAGTTGGCTGACTTTCGGCAATACGTTTATATAGTTTAACTGTGGCACCATAGGTTGATATATGTGGTTTCGAATCTATCACATGCCTTCTCACATAGATTGAAAAGGAAAATTGGGATAAATTGCGTTGGCACTCTGATGATGCTCTCAAATCTGAAGTACTTTTCCTTTTCCCATCTCACTTTTGCATAGTATGTTCCTACTCCCGCTTCCCCTAAAGGTTATCTAATGGTAACAAGCGCTGTATTGAGATTGTATAAAATGGAACTCCTAACTTATGTTCAAGCATCCTTCAAGAAAAAAATAAAAATAAAAAAAATGAAGAGGGTTGTGTTGCATAGTTATGGGAGGCACATACTGATTACTCCCTCCGTCCCAAAATGTTGTTCCCTCTTTTTCTTCTGATGTTAGTACGAAGGAATTTTGAGCAACAATTTTAGTTTAATTTAATTATCCAAATGAATATATCAAACTTGTTATTGATAGTATTCACAATGGTGCATCAATAACAAGTTTTATATTTTCATTAGGATAATTAAATTAAACCTAAATTATTACTCAAAGTTCCTTGGTACGTGCAAATGTCATAAAAAAGAGGGAACAACATTTTGGGACGGAGGGAGTATAAAAATTACGATCCAAAAGAATTTTCTTTTGAAATGGAGAGCGTTATCCTCTTACAAATTTTGGGAGTTTTGAATGATTCTGATCTGCATTATTTATTGCCTTTGGTATGACTTGGTTGATTGTGAGAAATGGTACAAGTTTGTTTCCTTCTGCTTTTCTGGGGATGTTTTATCCGCATTATTTTCTTCTCATTAAATATTTCCTTCATATTTTCTATGTGAAACCTGTTGGTGGTTAATGTTATTTTTATGATTATTCCTCGTAGGAATTAGAACGAGAAAATCTTTCTCATTTGGAGATCAATATGTGAACTTCATCACTCGCATTCCAGAGTAGGTATCCTTGTTCTCACTCAGTTAAAGCTTTGGATTTTCCTCATATGATGGGGAAGTTTTTATTTGCTTAAATTTGAATATTTTCTTCTTTTTTTTTTCTTCAGGAATTTGACTGATGGTAGACTGCGTGAAATAATCGAGGAGTTTGCCAAACAAGAACAAGGGGAAGCGGACGAGCCTGTGGCTGCTGCAGCATCTAGATAAACATTTTCATCATACTTCAGTACATATATTCTTGAAATATTTTGGTAAATACATTCATATATATATTCTTGAATATATTTTTTTTCTTGTCACGTAAAGTTTGTGTATTTACCAATAAGATGGTTGTCATGATGCTGCTGGACTCTCATGCAACAAATTCAGTCCATCAAGTCAAGAGTTTTGATCTTGCAAAATGATGATAGACAGCATATTTTTCCACTTGAAAGTGCATGCAAGAAACTCCTAATATTAGTATTTTTTTTTTTCAAATCATCAGTCAAAGTTCAACCAAAAAAATAATGATGGATTAAGTTGTACTGGAATATTCCAAAAACAAAAGGGTATTTTATTTGTTTCAAAAAAGAAAACACATTGTAAAATTAATTTATACTCCCTCCGTCTCGAAATAAAAGTCAAAATGTTTGCATTTAAAAAAAATAAGATATCAAATTTGGTGATCTTGCCCGTTCTTAAAAGAGATTGTATGAATCAAAGTCAATTGAAATGTTTATCGCTTATGAAAAGCAGGGCACTTAAATAAATATAACAAAACACTAAAAAATGTCGCTTATGAAAAGAGGGGTACTTTGCATATAACTATATTTAAGAGTTTATTGCAAATTACCCTTTTTAAAGAGTAAAACAATTTGTTTAAATATAGGAGTTTATCGCAAAACTGACATGCGTACTTTCATTTATTTTCAATTTGACTTGCAAACTTTGGAACATCAAATGTGGTTTGCGTACTTTCATTTTCAAAATTTTGAGACGACTTTTTTAACACCCGTTAAAATACATAACGGGACACTCCATATAAGGGGTAAAGTGTAAATCATCAAATTTATAGGGTTTAAATAATAAAAATTTTATATCTTAATATTCATCCGACAACCTCGCCGTCACCCACCATCTTCCTCTGCTCCGGCCAGTCGACGATTATCCCCACCCCATTATCGCATCTTGCCTTAATCATTCAGAATTACACAAAAAATTGAAAACCCAAATCCAAAGATTGATTCTCTCTCTCTCTCTCTCTCTCTCTCTCTCTCTCTCTCTCTCTCTCTCTCTCTCTCTCTCTCTCTCTCTCTCGGGTGAGTGCTGTTCCAAAATGGTCTCGTCTCTACCCCAATCCAAACCCGTTGTTACCTAACCTTGATTCTCTCTCTCGCTCTCTCTGTCTCTCACACACAAAACACACAATCTCTCTGCTCCCAATTCCAATCCCGGTCGGAGGAGATTGTTTCGCATATCCATCGATCCGCCGGATAATCAATAGTTGGGGTTTGTTTAGAATTTGAGTTATTGAAGATCTTATTTGAAAGGTATCGCTGTTGGAAAGTCATCGATGGACTCTAGCAGGAGGGCGGTGGAATCTTTCTGTGGAATCTTTCTGGCGGTCCCGAATGATAGATGGGGCCACTTCCGATGAAGACAAGGTTGCTCTTGTCTACAAATTGGAGGAGATTTGCGACCTTCTCCGTTCTTCACACCTCTCCATGGATTCCGGCGACGGGGTGTCACCAGTGACGGTAAATTTTTTGACAGACCTAAACACATGTGCAACGCACATGACTTTTTAGAAGGGCAATTTTGTCAATTTTTGGAGGTATGCAACTCAATCACCACATTGCAAACGTGTTTAGGTCCGAAAATTGATAGGATTGCCCTTTTAAAAAGTCATGTGCGTTGTACACGTGTTTAAGTTTGTCAAAAAATTAACGGAAAGTTAGTTTATTCATCATATTGCAAAAAATTGATAAACTTAGGTAATCAATTTGCAAAATTAAACTTTTAGGTTGGGGATTGCAAAACTTTCGATAAACTCATGTTACCAATCTGCTTATAGCCCCTTTAAAAATCTTACCCTTTCATTTCAAAATCAGTGGCCGAGATTATTAGAAGTGATCCGAACACGAAAATCACGGAGATTTGCAACGGTTGTATAGTTAGGCGCGTCCTTAATCAGAAAATTTGAATTTGCCGCGTCCAACAGTTGTCTAGTTAGCAAAGGACACTGTGCGAGAAACCCTACTTTTCCCTTTCCTGCTTGAAGTTGAAACCCTCCCTCCGCCCAAATCACATTCAATTCTATACTGTATATTTTATTTAATTCAACTTCAATTCAAAAACCCTTTTCCCCAATTCCAAATCTTTACTCAGATGGTCGCCAGAATTTTACTCAATTGTCTATCTAAAATGGCGGCGGCTGCTGTAAATAAGACGACGGAAGAGTTTCTTGAAAATCATCTTCATCCCGACCTGATTGAGTCTACAAACAGATTGAAGATGGTCGCCGGAGCTTTTTACATCCCAAAAAACAACCAATCGAAGCCTCTAGGAGAAGACGCCCACTTCATCTCCAATCAAAATCACACAATCGGAGTTGCAGACGGTGTCGGCGGTTGGGCTGACCTAGGCATCGATTCCGGCGAATACGCTCGTGAATTAATGTCCAACGCTCTCTCCTTCATCAAACACAACTACAAAGAGGGCCAAATGTCGATCCCAAACGGGTTCTCAACGGAGCCTTTCTTAATTCCGAATCCCCAGGTTCATCTACAGCTCTCATAATATCCTTAACAAACGGTAATTACTTACACTCTGCAAATATAGGGGACATCGGATTTGTTTTGATACGAGGAGGAAAGATTGTGTTTGAATCCCCGAAACAGCAATTGAGTTTTAATTGTCCGTACCAATTAGGGAGTTATTTGTCTTCTCCCCAGAGCTCTGTCATGGAGATTATGGTTCCGGTAATGGCCGGAGATATAGTGGTGGCGGCTACTGATGGATTGTTTGATAACGTTTATGGGTATGAGATTGAGAAAATGGTGAAATTGTTTATGGATGATCCGGATATGTGTGATATTTTAGCGGGTATGATTGCTAAGTATGCATTGAGAAGAGCAGAGGACGATGTTTATAACAGTCCGTTCCAGAGAGCTGCAGAAGAGGCCGGGTTTGAATATGTGGGTGGAAAGTATGATGATATTACTGTGATTGTTGCCTACATAGAGTTCGCAGAATGAGTTTGCGCTCAAGTTAGATCATTAATACATTTTTTTTTTTGTTATAACAAATCGTAACGAAGCATTTTTGGTTTAATTCGGGAGTTACGTAATCAAATGTACATATCATTCTAGAAGAAGTTCAGTTTACGTTTGAACGTTAACTTCTTGACGTTATCGAGTTTCTTGTTTATGTCTGTGGTTAATGGTAGGCATTCGAATTTGGAAGGTGAAGGGGGGGGAGGGCAAATTGTGTCTCTAGTTTGAATGGAGACTATGGCCGAGATTCGAGAACGGTGACGCGGAAAAAGATGGGGGGAAACTTAAGTTGCGTCAACGGGATATGGTTCTCGAATGGGACTTGGATCTGGTCTCATCAAGAAATTTGGTGTTCTACTGAGAGTGTTGATGAAGAATGATTGAAATCTGACTTTCTATGCTACCTTAGTTAAAAATGAATTGTCAATGTGAAATGGATGGGTGAATTACAAATAGGGCATGATGTCCATGGAGGGAGTAAATATGACGATGTTAAGCATAAATACCATCAAGGCGCATGTGAGTTAACTGAGTTTTCTAACGAATTCAGTTAAAAAAAAAATCTTAGTTTGGGTAAATTTTCGCACTATATGCCCAAAGTTAACGAAATTGGAAAGTCAGACCTTAAATTGGACAGTAAGTTGAGAACATTCTAGAGAAGCTTATTTCATAGAAGGAATAACTGAAAAAGTAACAGAAAAGTTACATCTGTTGAAATATCATCAAATATTTTGAGAAAAAAAAAACCTATAATTTCAAATCCCTCTAGAAAATTTGATCAGACCCTAGTGTCAAAACAGAGTAAAATTTCTGAAAGAATGAAGTACAGAACCTTACAAGCACATCCCCACACTCCTTTATACCTTATCCAAGAGTTGAGGACGTGCCCGAATATCTTACACCAAATCGGTTGAAAAGAGTTACTTCGCGTTTTGTTTCTGCTTCTTGGGATCCAATGACGCTAAACCCGACCCTAAGCCAGCTGGCGTTTGATCTTTCTTCTCAACCTTCGGTTCTTCCACCTGGCCATCTACAGTTACAGTTCCATTGGAAGTTTGACCGTTCGATTCGTTCTTGACTTGTCCGCCAGTTTCTCCATTGTTTTCCGGTGTCATTCCCGTGTTGATTATGTTAAGAAGCTGAGTAAGTGGTGGTACAGCTTGGACGGGAACACCGTGGGGACGGATTAATAGGCCCCTAGCAGCAGCTTTCTTCCTCACTTCAGCTGCAGCACGAGCAGCTCTTTCATCAACTCCTTTTCCCCTTGCAAATCCGTCCCCAGCAATTGTACTAGGAGTAGCAGATCCTCCGGCTATGGAGGCAGCTTGAAACGCATGAATTAGGTCGGGATGTGCCTGTCAAATTACAAGATAGTCAGACCCTCCTACAATATACTTCTTCCATCCTGAATAAGTCCAACTTCTCTTTTTGAATTGTCCCAGAAATAGTCTCGTCGCGAAAAAAGGGTATATTTATTGAGTACTTTCAAGAAGGTACAAGCAAATAATAATAATGCATGAACTATACGGTCAATCATCTCTATTATCTCTTACTTAGACCATGGAATTAGACATATACAAACACATGGAAAAAATATACTCACTCCGTCCTTTTTGAAGTTTCGCGTTTTTAACGGAATGTGTTTAATATTGGTAGTTAGTGGAGCAGGTGTTGTGATTTTGAAAAGTGTGGTAGGAATAGTGAGTGGGATGGTTGTTGTGCGTATAACAAGTGTGTCCCATTGAATAAAGTATAATGAAGTTTCCAACTTTGGGGTGTGAACCTTCGAAAAAGACGGAAGGAAGAAGTATATATGTATAAACACAATGTGGTGACAAGATACTATTGATCCGACCAAAAAAAAAAAAGGAGGAAACACATGTACCCCCCTCCCAAAAAAAAAAAAACCGCTCTACCTTTCAAGTCACACCAATCATTTCAATAGCTAGGATTTTCAGATATGAGTGAGGTAGCACACTACAGGCAAGAGAGGGGACTTCAACATACCTTCAAAATATCGATAGCCTTTTGAGCAGATGCTGCATTTATAGCCTGTCCTTTTTGCTTTTGTGCATTCACCTGTTGTTTTACCCAAAACGAAGGCAATAATTTAACGTAATGACAACTTTAAAGTAATAATAGGATACGCCAAGTAGCAAGTAACTACCTGCACCTCGCGCATCTTAAATGTTTTCATCCAGTTTTGTGAATCACGAGTCCTAGAATCCTCCTCTCCAAGTTGCTTGACAAGTATATCATATGTCTTCTTTTCATGCTGTCAAACAAAAAGAGAAAACTTCTATTCAAATAGGGTATATATATTACAGCCATTTACAAACAGCAAAATACATTACTTTTTTACATGCCTGGTGAGAAAGCTTGTAGGCCCCCATGCAGTTGAATGCAATGGCAAGGGCATGATAACAAACGGCTGTTTGGATATGTTCTTCACCCAGAAGCCTTTCGTTCTTTTTCAAGGCTTCTTGTAAATAACGAAGAGCTGTGTTCATCTTTCCAATATCTTGGTACATCATTGCAACATTAATAAATGTTGCAGCAACATCTGG
The DNA here is from genome assembly GCA_026119855.1 of Campanula takesimana. Taxonomy (NCBI): domain Eukaryota; kingdom Viridiplantae; phylum Streptophyta; class Magnoliopsida; order Asterales; family Campanulaceae; genus Campanula; species Campanula takesimana. The sequence goes on along the minus strand of JAOWBW010000940.1, from coordinate 125,929 downwards.
GTGATCTGGACCAGAAGACAAGCTGAGTAGGAGCAATGCACGTGACATGTGCCGCAATGCAAGTTCTGACTGGTTAAGCCCGTGGTAGAAAAGGGCCATATTTCCATAGCTGTGGGAGTAGTTTCACATAAATAAAAATAAGGCAAAAGGGTATTATGAAACCTTATGCAGTTAAAAAGCCACAGTAATAGATTCTGTAACTAAAAACAGTGACAGCATTCTGCAGCCCGAACCTAATACTCCATGAGTTTTGTATATACCTCGATACAAAAAGCTCACATTTTAGGTTAAAAAAGCTCACATTTTAGGATTATTGGAAAGCGTATCGTGTCTATTCTCTACAATTTATACCCTTGACTAGAACTTTTACTTGGTAATCCCCCAACCCGTGAATGAATGTTCATTTTTTACTTAGAGAGAAATTTAAGGAAGTTGAGTTTTAAACAATTTTAGTAGCAAATATAAATAACTTATACCCACCTAATAGACTTGTAGTAATGGAAGCATATGTGGGAATTTGTATTTGCTGAAGGTAAGTTTAGTAGCTTACTTAAGAATGGAGACTCATTTAGGGACGAAACCTTTTAGAAAATGGACACAAATCTAATGAGGGAGGCAGTAATAAGTTTATATATATATATATGGTTTTGTTAGGATACTCCCTTTAAGGGTATCTTAGCACTTGGCCCTTAATTTTAGGACAAAAATGTCCACCATTATTTTCATGGAACTAATAAATAAAGAGGGCAAGATTGAAATTTTGAAATTGAAGATACCCCATCTGTTATCTCCTTCATTTCTCCCCTAAAATAATGCTGCCATCGCCGATGATTGTCTTTGAGTTAGAAAGTGATAGAATAGCAGCAATGGAGGAACATCATTTTATATAGGAAATATTTATTATCATTTTTGCATAATCAAATGCTCTGTTCAAGATAAATTTGGGTTTAAATTTGAGTCTTCTTCATCATTTACTGGAAATTCTTTCTATTGATTTAGGCTTGGGTGCTTGAAAAAAAAAAAATGAAATTTTTAGATGGGTCTGGAATTTGGTGAATTTGGAGATGTATTATGAGAGGAAATTTTGTGAGGGTTTGGTGAATATATATGTATGGAGCTTGACCTTTTACAAGCAATCTATACAAGGGCTAGTGCAATTATCCAAGAGGCCACCGGAGGAAGGAGTCGGTTCGGTGGTCGATTACGCCGTTGATTCTTCACGGTTGAAGGAGCTGATTGAGCCAAGAGAGAAATGAAGCAGATGAATAAATTGGGGCTTCCCAATTTTAAAATTACAATCTTACCCTCATTATCTATTTGATCCAATAATAAAAAGAGGGGCGTTTTTGTCCTAAAATTAAGGGCCAAGTGCTAAGATACCCTTGAAGGGGGTATCCTAACAAAACCCATATATATATATATATATATATATATATATGTAAGAAAAGAGGGAGGCAGTAATAAGTTTACTTTGTACTCCCCATCTCAACGAAAAAATCGCACTTGCCATTTTCTTGTGTCACAAAAAACTGCATTTCTAAACTCAAGAAAAAATTCAGTGCAATTTATGAAGGCACAAGGAAGTAAAATTACATCCTTAAAAAGCTTGAATTTTCAAAAAAGATTTTTTTTTTTTTTTTTGGGTGGTGGGGGGGGGGGTGGGAGGGTAATAAATGGAAATATGAAAAATCAGTTGAGTAGTGATTGACTTTCTATGTGGCAAAACGAACTTCACAGCCAATATGAAATGGACAGTATGTATATGAGACTGGGAGATTACAACAAGCAGGAGGGGAGAGAATTGTTGACTAATATTAATTCAAGTGGAAAACCAACAACTCACGATTCTTTCATGAGCAGATGTTCTCAAATTGTGTTGGGAAGATAACATCAATTTAAATGTGTCAATGGTCCGTGCAAGAGAATACTTTTAATGGTACCTGTGAGCAGTATCTGGGTGATCCAAACCAAGACATCTCTCATTAATGATAAGTTCCTTGTGCTGTTGCATTATTGCTCCAGCCATGTCTCCTGCATGATACAGAACCATGGCAAGGTATCTGAAAAGCAAAGAAGTGCAAGTTAGTTCTCATAAATCAATCAAATAATCAAACGATTAGGCACGAAAAATCCTTATTCTGTCCCAAAATAAGTGTCCACCTTTAACTTTTCAAGGAAAATAAGAAAGATGACTTTTAAGCACTTTTGGTAGCACGATTCCATGAATACCCTTAACGATCAGCTATACGGTTATAAGTGTAAATAGGAATGGCCAGGTAATTTCACAAGAAAATGCACACTTATTTCTGACATTTTTTTATGAAAGTAAGCTCTGGTTTCGGAAGGAACAAATAAATAACGAAAAAAATGAAGAAAGAAGAGAACCAACTACTGAGTGTGGAAGTCTTTAACAATTTCTTAGTCAAGAATGTCACTAAAGATCAAGCAAGTGTTTATCCAAAATGGCACTAATCTGCTCAGTATGCTTATTCGGTTAAGATCCCAAAATAACTCTTTCAGAGAGAACGGGGTTCTGATATAATATCGAAGAGCTATTAAAAAGGTAACAAGCTAAAGTATGTATTTCTTAGAACAACAAACTCCAATTCAAATTTTCCACTTTGTACTTCGTTAACTTCTCACCCAAAAACTAAACTCGCATGATTTTGCAATAGCTGTCAGCAGCTTGGTTGCTGAAGACAATTAAACTAGCAAACGGGAACAGAAAGGGAATGATAACGGATAACCACCCTTCTATGGTAACATTTAGGCTAAATTTGTAGATATGCATCATCTTAAATTTCCTCGTTTAAGTCCACTATCATAGTCCCTTCACAAACACCATTAATGAGATTAAAATCTGGGCTTTAGTTAAACAGGCTACATTTTAAGTTTTCTGGAATTTTCAGGAGAGAACAAACATGAAGCACTGGAAGGTAGAAAATAAAGCGCTAAAATTGCTGTTTCATGGCTACAAGATGGTGAAAAGAGTAAAAATGAATCAAAGGGAAGCAATAGGGAAGAAAAAAGTAAAAATAAATAAATAAAAACGAACAAATAAATAAATAAATAAAGACGTGAAATGAAAGTATGAAATGAAACAGGATTCTGATGATTTTGGGTAGAAAAGAGTGGTAGAACCCGAATTCAACCAAAGAACAGTATTACCCTACAGCAAATTAGAACTGACATAAAAATCCTTCTAAATAGTTTTTGGACTGCATACTACAGAATGACCAGCTTAAAAGCTAAAAAAAGCTGTGTTATCTCACAATTGAGAATGTAAAGTCATTTGTGTATAGCAGTAGAATATATCAAAAAAAGGCATATGTATGGATAAGCTGAAAATCATACCGACAACAGTTAGCAACCTCCCGATGCATCGGTCCAGTGACCTGCAATCCAGCAAAAAAGGGTCACTTAGCCACACACAGAGTGAAGCAGGCCCCAGAAAGACACGCGTTGACACGCACAATAATAATAAAAATCTTTAAGTTATAAGTTTGTACCTGCTGAAGTATTGTAAATGCTTCAGAAAATAAAGCGTAAGCTTCACTGAGTAATCCCTAAAATAGGCAACAAGAAATTAGATTCATCTTCCTAAAATTTTATTCGTCATCAAACCATTGTGATCAGAAATACACAAAGAAATCATTGAGCCACAAAAATCTAGTCATTGGATGTAATCAAAGAAATCATAGACAACCCCTATGTGAGTAAAGGATATGCATCATATTTAGTTGAACAATTATCACAATTATAAACCCAGATGTGAAAAGAGCAATATGAATTCATAATGGCAAACCTTGAAATTTAAACTAAATTATAACCATTATAGACTAAGGTTGTGTTTGGTGCATCAAGCATCAAGTACTTGATGCTTAATATAACGTAGGGTAATTTGGAGGTATGATGCACTTGATTGATCACATTGGCGGCTAGATGTTGAATGTTGAGTTAGGCTCTTATTCATTAAGCAAGGATTTTGATTCTCAAATCATTAAGAGGATGTTGGACATATTCATGTTGAAAGAAAGAATTAAACCATGCATCCTACCTCCAAATTACCTACATTGTATTAAGCATCAAACATGAAGTGATTGATGCTATCAAACGCAACCTAAATGACACCATAATGAATGTCTCTTCTTCAAAACAGTATTACTAATATCCAGATCTAGAATTAGTTTCAAGTCAATCTAGAAGTATGCGGCAGTTACGAATAACATACTTTCTGTACTTCTACAAGTAGATATTGCAAAGCCCTAGATCAAGTGGAATCTATTATCAGAAAAAGAGCCAAAGAAATGTAAGAAGTTCACCTCAGCCAATTGAACTTTTCCTGTTTCCACAAGCTCCTTGGCTTCTGAGCATACTGGTATCGAATGCTTCACTACAGGTTGAAGATTCAATATATCAGACGTCTGGAAAGGCATCGCAGCATTAAGATCATATTTGTGGGCTGCAATGGTTACACCGACCTGTTTTGAGCACCAGATAGAACCACAGCAAATGTCATTAAAAACCGCCCAGAAGCCAAGAGAGAGAGAGAGAGAATCAAAAGAAAAATTGGCAAATGCATGCATGAGTCATAAAATATCGTGCATAAAACTGTAAACACTGGGTCACCAAGCTAAAATCTTCAAATATTTGCAGGGTGTGTGGTTAAAAATAAGATTAAAAAAATCTAGAGCTTAAACAAGATTCCACTATACATGAGATTGTGAGGTACCAAATGGAGCATATTCATAGCATCTTGACACATCTGAGTTATCATCATCATCAGGACTCCACTTCCACAAATAATCAGAAAGGGAGTTCTTTGATGTGTATGAAAAACAACAGCTTTAAGAAACGACGGTCACTGTGAACCTCAAAAATCATTACAAATCAAGGTCACCATGCAATTGAACTTTTACGTATACGTCAACATTTAGCTTAAAAGAACAAAACCACATGTAAAAGTACAACATTTTAAGTGTACAAGGAAAGGATAGCTGAAAGTTGTCCAACCAAACGCATGGTCTTATACGTTAAGGCACATATTAGCAGAAATATATGTACCGAGAATCACAAGGCAGGAGCATCAGTAGAATGAGAACACATTAAACGAAGATAACGGCACTATGATGATTACTATCGAGATGACTATGGCAATAGCAGTCCGCTTCATGATATGCTAATGCTCGTCCGTGTTACTAATATATCAGCATACAGATACTTGTACCACTAAGGTTGTTCACATCATGAACACAACAAACTTACAATAAACAAGTTGTCATGGCCCTAACGGGAATTGAAAAGAAAAAAAAACTTACGGTTTGTTCTTATAGCAATTCGCAGGTAAAGCTTGCTTTGATGGTTGGACGAGATTATCTCACTCACGTTAAGAAATCTGATTAAAGATAGCTCTATTATCGAAAGTATATGCAAACGCAACGCAGACATCATGTAAGAATTTTAACAATAACATTCCATACAAGATTAGCAGAGCTTTGTAAGTAATGCTGGCTCGCTGTCATTCACCTTCGTCACCAGTGACTATGCTCTTTTCGAGTGTCAACACTATCTATTTAACTAAAAATACCATGCAACCAGATTATCTTTACATACATACTTATAGCCAACAATACACTTCCATCAGCAAGTCATTTAACGTTGTGTAGCATGCAAAATAGCCTTCCATAAGAATTCATACTGTTTTCGAACGCATAAATATTCAGGCTTTTGTTAAAACTTTATGAAGCACTAGATGATATGAATACAATCTGAAGGTTACCTTTTGGCAAAGGTTGCGAATAACTGAAATTTTCTTTACATGTGATCTCGCATCCTCTGGCAACTCAAACTGCACATTTGAAGAAACTAGCTCAAAGAACGGATACATAATGCAAATTAAAGGACAATGTAGAGTCCTCCCAGCTAGAAACTTATCATATATATATATTCTACCTGGTACTTGGCTTTTGCAAATTCAAGAATGTAGGCCCATAGACTTTCAGAAGTGAGGCCCGTATAAGAAGATTGTTTTCTTCTAGCAGATCCAGTACCTTTCCACCTAGCCTGCCCTCTGGTAGACCTTCCTGAGCCATGACCCGACTGATCCTGAAGAGTAGCAGCAGTATTGACTTACAAATTAAAACTATGACAAACGTTCCTTTAACAAGGTCCATAGCCTACTTTGTATACAAATGATATAACTTCACTTTTATGAACTATGATCCTATTCTATGTACTTACGTCAAATTGCCCCATACACCACCGAACATAGCCAAATATTTGGTGACCATGATTTGTCAAAAGTTCTGATCATCTTATAAATATAAACATTAATAAATAGCTAAGAAGAGGTAATTCTTACCTTCTTCTGGTTTTTTGATAGTGAATTTGCACCTTTTCCTTGACAATTTCCAAAGAAACAGTTGAAAAAATGAGACATTGCATGTCCAAGATCATGATCCTCTGTATCTCTCAATACATCCTGCACAAATATACGAAAAAAGTAAAGAACATGTTAGTTCCGCGTAACCCTTTGATTAACTTAGAAACCAGCAAATGTGGATTTGAGTTTCAGTGACTATCCATCCTTTATGATGTTGAAATGCTCTTATTAAGCCTCTATGTAGACAGTATGCTGACTTAAGTTTAAGCACAGCTACAGTTGCATCATTTAATATTAAAGATAACAAAACAAAGAAAAAATATAAAGATTGAAGAAAACAATTAGCGACAACATAAATTAAAACCTGATTTATTAGATAAGAAAAAAAGTAGCACCTTAAATTATTAATTCAGTCATGGAAATTTCAGATCTGTTAGTCAAAATAGAGGATTAATTAGAGAGAAGCTTGGTTTTATTAAAACTTAAAAGCCATCACTCTAGATATTTAGGAGTTCCTCTACATGCTAAAGCTTTGCACTCAAGTGAGTCTGATCCCCTCACAGTGATCACGTTCAACACTGGACGTCCAGGATCTGAGTCACGAAGGTCGAGCTCAGCTCGTCTCCTCTGTGCAAATGACGGTATAATAATAATAATAAGTCACGAAGGTCGAGCTCAGCTCGTCTCCTCTGTGCAAATGACGGTATAATAATAATAATGATGATAATAATAATAATATAATAATAATAATAATATAATAATAATAATAATAATAATAATAATAATAATAATAATAATAATAATAATAATAATAATATAATAATAATAATAATAATAATAATAATAATAATATAATAATAATAATAATAATAATAATAATAATAATAATAATAATAATAATAATAATAATAATAATAATAATAATAATAATAATAATAATAATAATAATAATAATAATAATAATAATAATAATAATAATAATAATATATAATAATAATAATATAATAATAATAATAATAATAATAATAATAATAATAATAATAATAATAATATATAATAATAATAATAATAATAATAATAATAATAATAATAATAATAATAATAATAATAATAATAATAATAATAATAATATAATAATATAATAATAATAATAATAATAATAATAATAATAATAATAATAATAATAATAATAATAATAATAATAATAAATTGGTGTTCTGTTTTTTTACTTCCAAAAGTAATGGAACATAATATCCAAACGATATGCAGGAGCTTTTTGTGGGCTGCTGGGGATGAGAAAATTAGGAGGAATCGTGTTGCTTGGCAACCTGTGTGCCAACCGAAAGATCAGGGAGGGTTATGCTTTAGAGAGGTGCTAGCTTGGAACAAAACGTCTATAGCCAAATATATTGTCGAGATGAATGGAGAAGGCCTTCGATTTATGCAGTTAAGATGGGTTCATGCTTAAAGTTTGCAAGGAGCTTCTATTTGGGAGATTTTCATCAAAACAACTGAGTCCTGGTGGTGGCAAAGTGTTCTAGAGCTGAGAGATGAGCTGGGACATTGAGTGGGTGGTGAAAACTAATCTGCCATCAGTTTGAGACCAGGTAATCTAGATTCACAAACTGTTATAATTTGTTTCACACTCCTGAAGTGGACTGGTGTGTGACGGTGTGGCATAAATTATATATTCCTTTGAGTTTATTTTATTGCTTGGTTGGCCTGGAATAATCGATTGCATAGGATTGACTATGCAGGATGGCCATTGATGTAAATAGTAGTTGCAGCCTCTGTACTGTTGACATGGAATGCAGAACTCGTAATATTTGATAGGACAGAAAATTCTGCAAGGGATAATAGCACGGCTATATGATGTTGAGGTTGGTGATATTAGGACTTGGCTGCATATCTTTCTGCAACCAAAGAAGAAAATGGAGATATTTTTGATGCGTTCAGCTGCTTTTAGCTCAGCTATATACTCTCTCCATCTTTTTGGATGGTTCACACTTTGCCATTTTGGGTGTCCACTTTGAAGCCTCACTTCACCCCCCGAAAATGGAAAGTTTATATTATTCTTTTATCAATGGGGTCCACTTATCATACTCACAACAGCTACCCCACTTGCAATTCCTACCCCGCTTTTCATACTTACAACACCTACTCCACTAAAAAAATTATACAGTTTTCCTTAAACCCACGCACACACCAACGAATGAACTATCACAAAAGACAAAGGGAATAAGTGATTTGAGAAGGTAGAAATCGTCTTGTGTTTTGAAGAAGCTATTGACATTAGAAGATGTAACGCCACAAGTATCAGTGGTATTATAATTAGGTGGAGGTCACTGAACTTGGATAAGAATAAGAGACTTTGTATATTAGAAAGTAGATTCAATATTTCCTAATTCAGGGGTATACCCCTGTAACTTGTACATTCCATAGTTCATCAATTTTGGACTTTTTAGCACTAATCTTGTATTCCAGCCAGTAAGACAGAAAAATAAAATGCAAGACAGAAATAAGTAAACCTAAATCGCTAGTCAAGTGTTCCAAATTTTCAGCCACTTCGATGACAGAATCAACAAGAGCTGGTAGGGAAACAGTTGAACCAGAGAAGATTGCTAAAACAGGACATAAAAAAGACTGACTACCTTGAGAATGTGTTTTGCGGATCTGACTACTATCTCATTGGAGCAAAGATCCCATAGATGAGGTAAGTGCTTCGTACCATCAGCGACCTGGACAATGGAAGAAAAGAAAAACAACAATTTTAAAGAGAATATACAGGGAAAAGTATGGAAACCCCATGTGCTTATCTCATTTTCCGCTTTGCCCTAACATGGGGCTATCCCTAACAAATAGTAGTATAAGGGGGCAAAGACCAAAACAAGATAAGCACATGTGGGCTCTCCCTACTTTTCCCTCTGATGCTCGGACTCTTTGGTTTACCCCGCCGTACCCGTGTCGGACACTCCTATTTTAGTGTAGTCAACACGAGTCCGGCGAGGTCAACCAAAGAGTCCGAGCACCTTAGACTTTTCCTGAAGATAAGACACTACTTATCTTAACTTATAGATGACTGTCACTTAAGATGCAACCATTTTTCCTAAACAGATGTATTTAAAGACAAGCATTCAGCGGAAAAGTATCAAATGGAAGCCATTAGTAGCTCAATCTTACTTTTCCAATATACCGAACATTGATTCCATGAGCATGGAGTGCTTCAGTTAGAGTCTGGCCATCCATTGGAGAAACTTCAAGTGTGCAAAGGTCTTGTATAAATTTCGGAAGTACGACATCCCTGAGATATGAACTAACTTTTCTCACACTCTCTTCATCAGCAGCTATCTCCTGTCAATTACAGGGGACGTATAAACAGTGAGCTTTCGGGACCCGCATCGACATCAAATGACCAAAAGAGTCCTCGACCACAAGGTAATCAGAGTTACCTCTTCATTTCCAGCTAATTTAAATTCAGTAAAAACATTGGGATTAAAACGAATGTCTTTGTGTATATCAGTAGTTCCAGCAGGTTCGGATCCACATGCTTCAACATTCTCCTTTTTACCATCTTCTGTCGGTAGCTGCAAAAGACAGTAGTATGAGATATAAATAAACTTGTATCCAACTCTAGATTTTGGTCAGAAGTATCACGTTCTATAAAGGAATAATACATAATGCATATAACAGATTCTCATACATAACATGTACGCGTTGTTATCACTCAATGTAATGACAGGAGATAAAATAACATGAAACGTATTTGCGAAATCCATTTTTGTTTTTAGCTTATTTTTCTATAAGAAAAGAAGATTGTATAAGAAGAAAATCAATGTAAGAAAGGATGGACAACGAGTCCATCTAGAATTTTTTAAAAAATACAGTTAAACTACATTAAGCAATCACAGCAACCCAATCTCCAAATTTTCATTGTTTTCTCCTCTCTTCTTTGACTAGTCCATATGATGATTTGTGCTTGCTGACCCCCAAACTATTTTCGGACTAAGGCGTTGTTCTTGTTCTTGTTCTTGTAAACTTATTTGCTCAGTATAAAAGGGCCACTCAATTGATAAGTCATATCTATACTCCACATTCCCAGCGTGCACTCAAGCAATACTATAGCATGATCACCAAGCATTGATGTATATGGAGTTTTAAAATAAACCAAGGGTTAAGTTTCTTATTTTTGCAAAATATTAAAAGGCGCGCTCTATTAAGGACATGTGGAGTATTCTGTTGTCTAATCATACAATTCTTA
>JAOWBW010000940.1:0-115189 GCA_026119855.1 Campanula takesimana | reverse complement strand
AAACGAATATAATTTATATTTGTAGAATTTGTTTTTTTGGTATAAATGTTCATTTAAGACTTTTTGATATTTTTCCTAATTATTTTGAATTCTAAAACAAAAGAGTTAGTACTATACATTCCATTATCCCCACAAACTTCTCACTTTTCTTAAAAATGCGTCCCTCTCACCTCTATTTTCTCAATATGGTTTCTCTTAAAAAAGAAGAAAAACTTAGGATCCGTTTGTTTAGGGAAAAACATTTTCTGGAAAATGATTTACCGGAAAATGTTTTTCGGAAAATGACATAAACATGTTTTTGGTTGTTTGGTAAATCTAAGGAAAATGTTTTCCGGAAAATATTTTCATATGAGCAAAAAATAATTTAATATGAGAAAAAAATTAGTATGAGAATTTTTTTGAAGGGAGGTTGGTGATGGGGTGGTGGGGTGGGGTGAGGTGGGGGTGGGGGAGGTGTTCAAAAATAATTTTATGTGTGTGAAAATAAATTTCTTTTTTGAGGGTGGGTGGATGGTGGGGTAGGGTGGGGGTGGAGGTGGGTGCGTGAGTGGGTGGTGGAGGAGGTGTTCAAAATAATTTTAATATGACTGAAAAAAGTTTTTTTTTTTCTTTTTTGGGTGGGTGTGTGGGATGGGTGGTGTGGTAAAGAGGCGAGGTGGAGGTGGAGGAGTGTTCAAAAATAATTTTGTGTCATCATTATTTTCGGAAAATGTTTTCCTTAGGTGGAGTTAAAGAAAACGTTTTCCTTAGAAAATGGGGAAAACCATTTTCCGGAAAACATTTTCCCCATTTTTCAGTGCTTAACAAACACCAGAAAATGCGGAAAATGTTTTCCGAAAAACCAACGGATCCTTAATCTTTCTTCCTTCTCCATCTACTTTCTCAGGTTTTTTCATTAAAAAATACAATTTTCTGTAACAAATAAAAACACTCATATATTTCAAACTTATTCTCAAATTCAAAAATAGAATCTATCCTTATCCCTTTTTCTTTAAACCCGAATCATATGTATCTTAACAGAGAGTTAAAGCAATACTTTTTAGTCACGTTTTTGGTTCACTATGATTAATAGTATCTGGTTATTGTCTCTGAACAAAAAATAAATAAATTTAAGCATCTCCCAAACTATCTTTAATTACCTTTTCATATGCCTGATTTAAGTAGAAAATATGCATGAAAAAGTTTTTAACTTTTCTTAATTTATTTCGGATTTTTTTTTTCTCGCTAATTAACTATTAAATAACTTTTAGGAGATCCTTAAAAAAAAAAAAAAAACCATTAAATTACTTTAGTTCTCATCGAAAGCAATATTGCTTCCACTTTTCATGCCTAATAATCCGCCTCACATATTGTCGAAGTTATATTTTTGTTTCCTTTTATCTTGAATTTACTTAAATTATCTTACTTTCTCTTATATTTACTTAAACTTGAATCTTATAGGTCCAAAATATTGTCTATGCTTTTAGATCTTCCTTTTTTCTGATGTATCAATACTTTAGATTGAAATAAATATTAATGCAAATTACTTTTGTACGAATTCAATATGAAATCATCATTTATTTATTGATTAACTAAAAGTATACTCCCTCCATATCAAGTTAGTTAAAAAATGGTCTAAAATTACAGTTTTGAACATAAAAAATTACGCAATTTATACATCAACAAATTCAAAAAATAACATTAAAAAGTGATTACAGTGCTTTTAAGATGAAATTATGTAAATATCATTCACGAATTACTCTGATTCATTGTTAAAATATGTTGCCCTCTTAGCATGAAATTGAGAATGTATGGCTTATTGATTTTCATTTCAATAAAAGACAAAAATTACTGTTAACATTAAACTAAGAAAAATAGAAAGAAAATGATCACGAAATTTCAGTTTACCATAAATTTCGAAATTCTACATTATACTTCCCTCCGTCTCAGCTCACTTGACATTTGTTTATATTTTGGTTTGTCCCAGCTCACTTGATACTTCCCAAAATAGCATACTTTTTATAATTTTATATTCACTCTACCCCACCACTCAATTTATTCAACCAACACTACTATTCACCCCACGCATTCTCTCTTTTCATTTTTACTACACATTTTTTTTATTTTATTATTTTTCCTTAGTTATTGTGGGACGAAGGGATTACACAACATAGGAAGTCGACTCAGACCAATATCATTATTACTTCATATCAACAAAATTAGTCATTCTGGATTAGTAACTCTCAATAATAAAGAAATATGAAAAAATCTTAATATGCAAACATTCCCAGACACTGAACCCTAACTCTTATTTATAGACATATTGCATAAGAAATCATCTTTTTGAAAAGAAAAAAACCGTATTTCAGTTTTGAATGAAATTAAAATAATGAGGAGTTATTCAATTACTTTGCAACAAATTACTTAGTATGAGAATGCAAGACTTGATTTTATTCACAGAGTACAATAGTATTTATAGTACAATGAAAGGAGTCCTAACTATGGAAGGAGATACTTGCCTTATCTAAAATACAATGGAGATATGTACAGATACTAGTTACCTTATCTAAAATACAATGGAGATATGCACAATATTCTTAAGAGTGAGCTACAGGGAATGAGCAACAGAAACCCTAGGGAAACCCTAGGGCCGGCGGCTGCTGTGGTTGATGCGGTCGGCTGTTGGTGCGGTCGGCTGTTGGTGCGGTCGTGTGTGCGGTCGGATGTGCGGTCGGGTTGGTTAGTACCCGTAGTATCCTTAATACGCCCCCGCAAGATGGACGATCTGTGGAGAAGACCAATCTTGGAAATAAGCTGTTGGAAGCGTAGCCGTGGCAGCGGTTTAGTGAGAGCATCTGCTAGTTGATCGTCCCCGGAGATGTGCTGGACACGAAGTGAACCGGACTGAACCTGTTCGCGAACAAAATGAAACGAGAGAGCAACATGTTTCATTCGCGAATGAAAGACCGGATTGGCGGAGTAGGTAGTAGCACCAAGGTTGTCACAGTAAATGACAGGTGTCTGAGGCGGAGAAAAACCAAGCTCAGAAAGAAGATTGCGAACCCAGGTTATCTCTGCAGTAGTATCAGCAACAGCACGAAATTCTGCCTCAGTGGAAGAACGAGCCAGAGATCGTTGCTTTCGAGAAGACCAGGTCACAGGGTTGCGACCAAAGTAAACTAAAAAACCAGAAGTAGAGACATAATCAGATTTATCACCCGCCCAGTCAGCATCACAAAAGGCATGCAAGGAGGTGGGGGAGGAGGAATAAACCTATATTGGAGATGGGGAGAGAGGAACCATCGCCAATGATAACATCGTCACTGCCGTTGTAGGGGTGGTGAAGGGCTAGATTGGAGAGGTCATTAGTAATGTGGTGGGTGGCGCCACTATCAAGTAACCAGGGTTTGGGTGGGGAGGGTGAAGGGCCGGTGGCTGAGTGAGCTTGAGGGTTGGAGGGTCGGGGTTGGCGGGGAGAGGGAGTGGGAGGAGGGAAGTCCACGGAGGGGTAGGCTTTTTTGAATTTGTAGCACTGGGAGATGTCGTGGCCAACAACGCGACAGTATTGACACTCACCTTTGAATTGACCAGTGGTAGTGTCAGAGGAGGACCCGGTGGATTTGGAAGAGGGACGGTTGGAGATAGGGCGAGTGTGGATAGTCATGGCAGTGGTGGGAAAAGGTGCGGGTGAGGTTTGTTGTTTTAGGGTGAGTTCGTGGTGGATAAGCTTTTCATGGAGGGCTTCAAAGGTGATTGGGGTGTCACGGGCACGGATAGAGCCGACCGCACCAACAGCCGACCGCACCAACAGTGGGATCAAGAGTGCCAATGAGAGCACCAAGAATAAGACGATCTTGGCGTCTCCAGGTAATGGCAGCAGGGTTTTTGACGGTGGTGGTGGTGGCGGGTGTGACAGGTTCGGTGGGAGATGCAGTTGTGGCTGGGTTGGTGATGATAATCTCATCGTCAGGTTGTGGGTGGGTACCATCAACAAACTTTAGGAGATCAAGGCCAAAGAGGATAGATGTGATTTGAGAGGCCCATGTGAGGTATGTGAGAGGTGTTAGGGTTCGGCAGGTGGAGAGATTGACAAGGAAGAAAGGTTGGTCGGGTTGTGTTGTGTTGATAATGGTGGCGGCGGTTTCCATTAGGGTTGGTGTGGGTTATGCCGAAAAAAATTGAAGTGAGGGAGAGGTTGGATCTTTTTCTGCTCTATACCATATGAGAATGCAAGACTTGATTTTATTCACAGAGTACAATAGTATTTATAGTACAATGAAAGGAGTCCTAACTATGGAAGGAGATACTTGCCTTATCTAAAATACAATGGAGATATGCACAGATACTAGTTACCTTATCTAAAATACAATGGAGATATGCACAATATTCTTAAGAGTGAGCTACAGGGAATGAGCAACAGAAACCCTAGGGAAACCCTATGGCCGGCGGCTGCTGTGGTTGATGCGGTCGGCTGTTGGTGCGGTCGGATGTGCGGTCGGGTTGGTTAGTACCCGTAGTATCCTTAATACTTAGTTCATTTAAAATTTGAGGGTCAACTTAATTCAATTTTTTATTATAAAGAAAAAATATATAATAGAAATAAGAAATCATAAACAATGTAATCATAAATAATGTTATAGAAGTTACAAATCATTAATTTCCTTACTTAGGGCAACATTTTTCATCAATTTATCCTGAATCTTTGACTGGTGATTTTTGTTAGCCTGTTGAATGCTCGATTCGGATCTAGCATCGTCTCGGAAATTCTTGCTCCGAATTGCACTCCTCTCCATGGATATCTTCAAAGTCACCGCCGTTTCCGTTTGACCATGAGGTTTGCATTTGAATTTGACCTAAGTCTGAGTTGAAGGAGAGTTGGCAAAGAAGGTGCGATAGAATAAAAAATGAAAATTACCTTTTCGATGCCGAATGATCAATCCACAACGCCATTGAAGAATACAGTACCTGCTTTCTTTTTCTGAGAAGGAAGGAGCCTATTTTGGATTAAAAAGTGTGTTTGTACTTGGGTAAATGAGTAGAGGAAGGAGGCGAGAGTGAAGGGAGGGGGCTGATTGTTTTTTCCACATTTTCAGATTTAGGTCGGAGGTTTTGATTAGGGGATTTTTACCCAGAAGGGAGGGAGGGTGACGACGGGTGTGGGCTACTAGTTCTGGTGGCAACAAATTGATCGGAGAAGAGGAGAGAAGACGTAAATACATCTTTAAACTATCAAGGAAAGTCGTAGGATTTTTATTTTATTTTTCAGCCCTTGCATTTTCAATTGTAGCACTTTTTCCCTTGAAGATTCATATGATATGCCAACTATGCAAGAAAAGGTATAAACAAATAGCTCAAGGATGGAAAGGTAAAAAAACTTAAACACTCTTACTTTGTTCCGTTTACAAGTTTGCCTTTGACTTTAACCTCACGGCATTGCTCAGGCCTCTAAACACGACAAAGAATCCGCACCCCTAGCCTACCATTCCTATTGATGTAAAGAACCAGCAATGAGTAGAGGAGAGGAGGGGGAAGAGCCTGCTAGAAAACGTGAGATAGAAAGAACGTTGAAATTCGGGAACCTTACCTAACCTACCTCTTTTCCGAGAGCAGATCTCCTGTGTCCATCCGGTGTGTCATCCATGTGGCCAAAGTGATCCGACCGTTAATATATTTGAATAATATTAATAAAATGTTAATCTTAAAAACTGCGAGCCGTTAGATTACTTTGGGTACATGAAGTGACACACCGAATGGGCACAGAAGATCTGCTCTCCTCTTTTCCAATCACATTCACATCGGGTGATGTGTAAAAGTTAACTTTGACCGTCTATATTTGGATTGGACAGATGCCATATGGTAAGAAAATTTGAATTTCACATTCAAAGTCACTGAAAAAGAAGCCAAAGTAAGTCTACTTTTTATATACCAAAACAGCCCTTTCTTTTTCAACCGAAATTCCGAAACTGAACTTGAGTTTGGCCGGGAATCCTATGACTTGGTTGCTTTTATTATAACTAAGTAGTGCACCCGTGCGATGCACGGACTATATTAACTTCAAAATATTATCAAAAATTAATTACAAATACACTCATAAGCTTGATGATCATTTTATTAAGAGTGTACGTTATAATAATTTGTTTTATTTTGATTATTTCAAAAAAAATAGTTTTTTAGATGATATCTATTGTGATTAACACGGTGGTTAATTGTACTCCTTCCATCTCAGAGTATATGTCCACCTTTTCTTTTTAATCCGTTCCAGAGTATATGTCCACTTCTTAAAATGGCAAAGATTTTTACAATTCCTCCCACTCATTCTCTCTCCTTCTTTACTATTATACTCACAACACCAATCAATTTAATATTCCATCTCACTCATTCTCTCTCATACTTTACTTTTATACTCACAATACTAACATCACTTCCACAATTTCTTAATCTCCGTGTAAATGGAAGGGTGGACATATACTCTGGACAGAGGGAGTTATAATTTTCTTTTGTTACTTAAAAAATATTTTGGTTGGGCTTGAGATGTTCGTTCTCGCACCTTATATGGGGCATGAACAAAATGAGTTTGTAACAGATAATGTATTTCTCATACTAACCTTTTTCTTTTTTTTCAAAAAAAAAAAAAAAAAACCTCAAACCCGGTTCCCAAAATAAGCCAAAACTCTAATCAACACCATATATTTTGTAACATTTAAGAAACTTTACCATTATATTAATTAATTCCATCATTTTTTTTCACTATTTAAAGGTTAAAAAACTATATAATATTATAAAGAATAAAATATACATTGCATCATCAAATATAATTTGGAGTAATAAATAGATATTATTAATATTTAAAGTACATAAAAAGGATTTTGATGTTACATGGGTTTATCCAAAACCCTTAAGATATAGGAACGCTTATCAAACCAACCCGTAGGATTTAGCCTGAATGCTTATCAAACCCTTTTCATTTGAGCAAGTTATTATTGATCTAAGACATGTTTAGATTATTTTTTTTGTTCATACTTTTCTCTCTCTCTCTCTCTCTCTCTCTTCTTCACCAAAATTCACAACCCTTCATCTAAATACACAACACGATTCTGTTCGTGAAACTGTTCATGTACGTAAGAGTCTCTCACATTTAGCAGGGATGATACGGATTATGTCACGGAGCTTTTTTAATCAATGACTACATAATTTTTTTTTTTTTTTTTGTAAATTTCACATAAATAAAATTAATCATGACCGCCCCATTGACAGAAAGATGTGTTTAAATTTCAGTGATCCACAAGAATGGAAGCATATGCATATCAAAGATATCACAAGAAGGGTGCCAAGTTTCACGGTGCCTATTCTTAGAGCATTCATAATGGAAGATTTTTGAATGAAAAGGCTCTTTAAAGCTTATTGTCATTATGGAGCTAGTTAATAAAAAACCATAGAAAAAAAAACAAATACTAAGGAAAAAAAATCATTACTCCCTCCGTCCCAAAACACTTTGCACATATTTCTCTTTTGGGTGTCCCATTGGTAAGTCCCACTTTCCCAAAATAGAAAAGATTCCCACTACTTCTTTCTCCTCTCCACTCACAACAACTATCAATTTAATATTCTCTACCCCACTTTCTCTCTCATTCCCTCCCACACCACCCACTTTTCTTACACATTTTATTAATTCCTGTGCTTTTCAAAAAGGGTGAAAACTGTTTTGGGACGGAGGGAGTAGTATTTATGTTAATATTTATCAATTTCTCATGTTGAGGAAACCTCTATACCATCGTGATTTATTTTTTTTTATTTGAGTTTTTATTTGTTGATTTGACGAAGATGTTGCATGTGAAAATCATAGAAAAGCTAAAGAATTGAATATTGTACTACGTTTTATTGTCATTTCCACTTCTCTCATTTACTTGCATTTTAAATAACTCAATCATCTATATTTGAGCAAAAAGGAAGAGACAAAATTCAAAATGTATTCAATTCAAAATTTATAATGCATCAATGAAAATATATTTTTGAATTGGAATTAACAACAAATAAGCCTGACAACCTAAAAAAAACAATAATAAACACAACAACAACTTAGCCTAATTTCGAAAAAAATAAAATAAAATTGCTAAGTAGTAGATATACACATCGTCCTCTAATACCTTTTGGTTTCTTCCCTCTTTTTCTGTAAAAGAAAAAACTCTATCTATCTCTTCAACATCAAATCCCTCACTCGTTCAACTGCCAAGTGCCAAGAAACAACTTCTAATACAATTACCCATCCTCGTCTACAATCTTAGTTAGCGTGTTGCCCTTGACACCACCTCCCTCTACCCTTAATCGCCATTGCCACCCATCTTTCTCAATGCATACCTAGTCTCATTTTTATCGCCATCCATTCCAATTGCAAAAAAGGATGCCAACGAAGTAAGATACATTATCAATTTAAAAATTATTGAATAAATTGTACATTTGTTCAAGGGAATTACGTATTTGCCATTTGAAAGCTAAATATTGATTGTGTGAAAACATCCTTTGTGGCTATATTTTCAGCAATATATAGTATGCAGACTATGCAGTTACCTTCATTCTCTTGGAGATGTACTCTTTTCCACCCTTTCTACTTCCTGTTACGTCATGATTTCTCATTGTCAGTACTTCTTTAATCGACCTTTTCGAGATACCAACGACCAGCCATATTGCGTTCATAGTAAATATTGTATATATATGAGTTCATTTTTGACTATTTGTTTTCAACGGAAACTCTATCAATTCCCATATTAAATTTTCTTTATTGCCTAACGTGGTTCTAGCTTGTCTAAAATTGGTGGGTGGACCACTTTTGACTTATAAAAAAATAAACCATTGATATGGACTATAATAAGGCACGAAAAAAGAAAAAAGAATTAAAAACGAAAAAAAAATTCCACCACTTTCTGATAAGACGGAACTCTTCGCGTAACCCACTCCCCTCATGTACGTTAGTAGTATTTTAAAACTTGCATTCATTAATCTTTTTTCGAGAATAACTTGCATTCATTATTGTAACTGCAATTCATTATTTAATGCTTATTTGATTGTAACGGTTTATTTGAGCATTGATTGTAATAACATTTTTTTTTGAAGCTATTGTAATACTCCCCCGTTTCAAAATATCTGTCGCTTTAAACTTTTTCACACATATTAAGAAATGTAATTAATGCATGTTAAAAAGACCCATTTGCCCTTAAATAATTTAATTTTCTAGGTGATTAAATGCTTGCATGAGAGATACTTCCACCATCATTAATAAGGGTATAATTGAGACAAAAAGGTAAAAGTGCTTTGATAGTAGTAAAGCGACAGATATTTTGAAACGATTTTTTACTCCTAAAGCGACATATATTTTGAAACGGAGGGAGTAACATTTTTAGAGTAGTTTTATTTTCCTATAATTTTGAAACGTATCCGACTTTAAAATAGTACTCCATCCGTCTCAGTTTAAGGTTTTTAGTTGCTTTATTCCTTAAATGGCAAATAATGAATAGTGTTTTGGACATCTTTATCCTCATAAAGTTCATATATTACAAAAAACCATCACTTACCCATCTACTTTTTACCCACTTGCTTTATGAATGGACAATTATATCCTCCACACACTACTTCATGTAAAATCAAACTAAGAACCTGAAACCGGGACGGATGGAGTAGTAGTTTAATGGACTGTGGAATATATATGGCTAGGAATATTTAATGCCATATTTCAAGGCTTATCGTAATTGCCTAAAAGTATAAATATGACTATAGTAATTTTGGTAATTTCAATTGTCTTTGTATTAATATAGTCCCACTGTTTCAAATCGAGAGTCCCCTTTTATATTTAACGCATTACATTGTTTTTTTTTTAATTTACATTTAACGCATTACATTGTTTTTTTTTTAATTTACATTGTTACTTTAAAATTTTCAGTGATTTGAAGCTTTGATTTTGAAAATGTGACTAATTTTTTGAGAGACAAAAAGGGAAAATAATTAGACTATCATTAATTTTGAGGCGGAAGGAGTATTTTTATTGGTAATGTACTTTATAACAATAAAATAAAAATTAGACATTAATTATGAGATAAAAAGGTTAATACAAAAGTTCTTAAATTACTCCACTCCAATTCAAAAAAAAAAACCTTTATTTTCAAATACGAAACATACTCAAAATGTTTAACTTTAGGGGCTAGTATAACTCTATATTATTGGACATAATTCGGTCATTTATTACCCAAATGACTAAGAGGTGGTACATGGAACATGAAAAGATGAAAAGTCAATACTCCCTCCGTCCCAAAATATATGTAGTTTGAGGGGTTGAAATATGTCCCAAAATGTTTGTAGTTTTGCTTTTATCTAGACATCTTTGACGTTGTTTGTCAAATATACCCTTATTTATGATGGTAGTTGTCATAGTAAAAACATTTAATTGTCTTGGTACTTAAAAATATTTCAAGGGTAATTTAGTCTATTGGACATGCATTGATTGTTTTTTTTAATTTGTGTGAAAATCTTATAACTACAAGTATTCAGGGACGGAGAGAGTAGTTAATAATATGAGTAGTAAAGGAAATTTAAGTAACCAACGGTTACATTAAAAAAAGTAAAACACAATACAACATTATTTAAAAAATCAGTTTTGGCGGGAAGTCGACTAATTTTGGCGGGAAAAAAAGTCAACCACTATTATGTTTTTATAGAGATAGAGATAGAGATAGAGATAGAGATAGAGATGTGGAAAGTATACGTTGTGTATAAGTGATCAAACTTCTTACAATCGTCCGTGATACTCCCTCCATCCCAATATGATTTTCTCAATTGCTATTTCTCATTATCTTAAAAAGTTCTTCACATTTCTACAATTTGGGCTTAAAAGTGCATAGACACAACATGGCTAGTGAAACAAATGTTCATGTCCTTAAAAAGTTTGAATAGTTAAACGCTAAAATAATTTTGGGACGGAGGAGGTATATCGATATGAGATCCGGTTACAAATATAGTTATATTTAAATATTAAATGTATAGCCAATGAACCCTGTTTCACGCAATATACCCCATCCGACCCAGAGTAAGAGTCCTACTTTCCATTTTTGGTATGTCTCAGAGTAAGAGTCATATTCCTAAAATGGCAAAAAATCTTTACTATTTACCCCACTCATTCTCTCTCCTATTTTACTTTTATACTCACAACACCAATCAATTCACTATTCTCTCACACTCATTCTCTCTCCTACTTTACTTTTATACTCACAACATTTACATCACTTTCAATATTTATTAATAAGCGTGCAAATGAGGGGTATGACTTTTACTCCGGGACGGAGGGAGTATGAAGTTTAATGATTCGATTGTCCTTTTCCTTTGACAAAAAAATAATAAAGTTTGGAACATTCAAATAGTTGATTTTTTTTTAGTACTTGTAAAACACTTAATTCACATAATTTTCTATACTCACTCCGTTTCATTTTAAATGGTACAAAACCGTCTTTGCACGAAATTCAAGAAAAAAGTGATATGTTGTAAGTGTAGATAGCTATAGTTTGGTAGGAGTGAGAAAGTGAAGTAATGAATAGTTAGTGGGTTAGTTGATGTGTGTATGCAAGTAGGTAAAACTTTTCATATTTGGATTTTGCAATTTCTATGAGACAACAAAAATGATAAATTTTGCAATTTGAAATAGAACGGAGGGAGTATTTCATAATCTTCCCCACAAAGTTTGTTGAAAATTTGCTAAAGAATGGAAAAAAAAAAAATACTTATATCACCTTAAAATTGCCAAATTTTCACTTAAGAGTAGATTGTCTGTTTTTTTTTATACAAACTAGTTACATTTCATTTATTCAAGGCAATTGCCATCGTGTTACAAACTCCTATTAAGAGTAGATTGTCTGTTTGAATATCTGATTGTTTAAATAATTTAACTGTTTCAATTGTGTCGTCATCAAACTAGAAGTCATAATACAGAAGACGGGTTAAAAGTTTGCAATTGTAAGTTAAAACCATCATTATCTTTTAATGAAAATGATGCCGGAAAAGTGGAGAAGACATCGGAGGAACACACAAGTGAACAAACACGGGTTAACAAACTCGATATTCAAAGGAATCCACCAATGAATATGAGTCAAATCACCACCCAAAGAAACCCAAACCTAAGGGATAAGATAGAACAAGAAGAAATCCATCTTCTTAAACAAGTCACAAAGACTCAATAATTTTCTATAACTTAACTCACTCTCTTACAAATACATGTAGTAGGCTATTTATAGTACTCTTGGAACATCCCTCCGAGTTAGGAAAACATTAAATACTAAGTAGATAAACTATGAATTAATTACTTGATGATAAGGTTGACTAGAAATATGAAGAGAAAATTACCTTAGGGTCCCCCATTCTAAGCTAAATTACCACCTAGTCCACGCACATTTTTAATATTACCATGTAGTCCACGCATATTTTGAATATTCCCATCTAGTCCATTAAAATTATAGAATCCCGAAACTACCCCTTATTTTCAATTAAAACAGAAACCCCTCCCCTCTCCTCACATTCAGACGCAAATTGCGTTCTCTCCCTACTTTCTTTCACTGCTTTCTCTCTCTTCTCCATCCCCACCTCCGGCGACCTTTCCCTTCCCCATCGCCGGCGACCCTTCCTCTTCACCTCCGGTGACCTTTCCCCTCGATTTCCGAACCCCGGCGACCATCACACTGCGTTTTCACTCTCCTTCATCCCCCACGTTCGGCGACCCCTCATCTCCCCTATCTCCGGCGACCTTCTCCCAGTACCAACGCCCTCCTTAGCCATGGCTGAACCTAGAGGAGTTCTAGGCGACAACCACGAGCCAACAACCGTCGAAAAATTCCGGCCAAGATGCCAAAATCCGAATCAAAAACAAAAAACTGCACCTCCAGAATTCGGACTGTAAAAACGCGATTCCCGATGATTGAACCGTTGGATCGTCTTAAAATTTTTGGATCACTTGCGCATCACCAATCCGCACCTTTTCACCGTTGGGATCGTCAAAATAATTCCCGACGCCGGAGATATGGCCGGCGGCCGAATCAAATTCGAAAATCTGCACACTCCCAGGACCGTCCAGAAAAATGACGATTCCCGATGATTGAACCGTTGGATCGTCTTCAAATTTCTGTAGGGAGTTCGCAACACCTAAACGCTACTTTTCACCGTTGGGATCTTCCAAAATATGTCCGGTGCCGTAGATATGGCCGACGGCCGAACTGGAAAAAACCCAAAAAAAATCGCTACCCTATCTCCGGCGACATTCTACCTAACCTCGGCGACCCTCCCTCCCCGACCCAAATGCGTCCCTCACCCTCTCAACCCAACAAGCTCCAGCCGGCCAACTGTTCAGATTCAACCAAATCGCCCAGCCATCTCACCATCGCTGGCCAACTCCGGCGACCCCATCCCTCCCCTAACCCCGGCGACCCTGCAGCTCCTTCTCCGTCACCGGCCACCCCTACACCATCTCCGTTCACCCCTCCCCACCTCCGGCAATTACAGATCTAGCCTTCACCTCTCTCTCTCTCTCTCTCTCTCTCAATGGCGAACCTGCAACTCCTTCTCTGTCACTGGTCACCCCTCCCCCACTCTTTCTTCGGTCACCACTAGCTCCGGCGACTTCCCTCAAAGTCGGTTTGTTTGTTGTTGTTGTTTTTTTTTTTTTTTTTTTTTTTTTTTGTTGTTGTTGTTGTTTGGGAAATGAGAGTACAACTGTGAATTTGTTGATTGTATTGTTAAGGTTTCTGGTATTTGTAAAGTGGTTGAATTTCAAATTTGGCTATTCTTTTGATTAGATGACTTTTGGACAAGTTTGATACTCCCTCCGTCCCGCCGGAAATTGCAAAACTTGCCATTTTGGGCGTCCCATAGAAATTGCAAAATCCATAAATGGAAAGTTTTTAATACTTTTTAATTAGTGGGTCCCACTTCTCATACTCACATCCACTAACCCACTAACTATTCTCTACCCCACTTTCTCTCTCCCACTCAACTATCAACACTCACAACACATCACCTTTTTCCCTTAATTCTTGTGCCATAATTTTTTTTGAAGTTTCCGGCGGGACGGAGGGAGTATATTGTAAAATTAAATTTGATTCTTATGGTTATGTTGGGGATGGGAAGTGGTGGTGAATGGTGATGGTTGAGCATGGCAGAGGTTGGATGTGTCTATAAAAGGGAATGGAAGAAGGGAAATTTGGGTATGGATCTTGTTTTTTTTTTTTTTTTTTTTTTTTTTAACTGTATTAGTATTGGGAATAATGATTGTCATTTAATAATATTATACATTAATTAGTTCAAAAATAGCTGATTGATTACTTTTACACAACTCAAAAGATATTAACATGTAATAGTATTGGGAATATTCACTATTCTGCAATTTTTTTTGAAAAAAAGAGGAAGTTGTTTTGGGAACAACTGTGAACTTGTTGTTAGAACATCTGTGAAGCTGTTCTTGGAACAAGTGCGAACTTGTTTTTGGAAAAAGTGTGAACTTGTTATTGGAACAATTGCGAACTTACAATTGCGAGCTTACTTTTACGAACTTACAATTGTGAACTTACAACTGTGAACTTGTTAGAACAAGTGCGAACTTACAATTGCGAACTTGTTTTTGGAACAAGTGCGAACTTGTTATAGAAACAATTGCGAACTTGATTTTGGAACAAGTGCGAACTTGTTATTGAAACAATTGCGAACTTGTTCTTGGAACAATTGCGAACTTGTTTTTGGAACAAGTGCGAACTTACAATTGCGAACTTACAACTGTGAACTTTTTCTTTTAAACAAATAGTAATTTTTTTTTATAAATGTGAATTTGTTCTTGGAACAAGTGCGAACTTACAATTGCAAACTTGTTTTTGAAATAATTGCGAACTTACAATTGCAAACTTACAACTATGAACTTGTTCTTGAAAAAAAATAGTTTTTTTTTTTTTTTTAATGTTTGAATTTGTTCTTGGAATAACTGTAAACTTGTTTTAGAACAACTGTGAACTTGTTCTTAAACAACTGTGAACTTACTGATTAGTTCACAGTTGTTTGGTCGCCGGAAATGGTGGCCGGAAAATGGTCGCCGGAAATGTTGGCCGGAGGTGGTGGCCGGAAAATGGTGGCCGGAAATGGTGGCTGGAAAATTTTGCCGGAAAAGGCCGCCGGAGACGGTGGCCAGAAAATATAGCCGGAAAAGGTGGCCGAAAATGGTCGCCGGAAAACACTTCCGGAAAAGTTGCCGGAAAAAGGTTGCCGGAAAAAGGTTGCCGGAGGTGGTGGTCGGCCGGAGGTGGTGGCCGGTCGGTCAAAGTTGTTGACCGGTGAGAAGGTGAAAGGTTGAGGAGGGAGGGGTAATCATGTAATTTTCAGTCATTTAGTAAGGGCATTCATGCCCTTTTAATATCCCTTGGACTAGGTGGTAATATTGAAAATACCTTGGACTAGGTGGTAATTTAGATTCTAATGAGGGACTAAATTGGAGTTGCCCCAAATATGAAAGATCAAAAGACTTGTCAAAATTCGGATGAATCTGTCCACCTGCACAACACTTAGTAAAATGACCATAACTTGATGTAGAAAACTCGGAATGATGATCCGTTTCTTGCGTATGAAACTAGACTCAATTATCTATCCAATGGTATATAATACTCCTGCTGGAAATATATATTCAATTACCAGAATTCCCTTTAAGTGGACCCAAAATTCTGGTGTTTATTATTTTAGAGTACAATATCAAACCGATCTTTCCAATAGTTTCTTGAACCGAAAACCCACTCCATAAACAATGAATCTCAAGGATATATGGAGGGTTATTTCCCGCATCAGAAAAACTATCATATTTGAAAAATAAGTAATTTTGGCTAATCTGACATTTTATGAAAACTTGTTTTTCTATAAACTTACTTGGTTTATAGTACCGTAAAGTCAATATGCAAAGGAATACTATTTAAAAAAATGTTTTTTATATTAGTTCATAATGCCATATTGCCATGAAGGCAACAACTAGGTTTATAAATAGGCTAACACAACTCCTTAACGGGATTCAAACTCGTAATTTCCACATACTCCATCCGTCTCAGTTTAAAGTTCTTACTTTTCTTTTTGGTATGTCCCAGTTTAATGTTCTTAGTTGCTTTATTTTTTCAATGGCAAAATATGAATATTGTTTTGGATATTTTTGTCCTCATAAAGTTCATAAATTACAAAAAAACATCACTCACCCATCTACTTTTCACCCACTTGATTTATGAATTGACAATTATATAAGATATATCCTTCACATACTACTATTGTTGACTTAAATTAACATTAGTTTTTTAATAAGCGTGTAAAGTCAAACTAAGAATCTTAAACCGGGACGGAGGGAGTATAAAATTAGCACCGGATACCAAGGTAGTGCTATTTGGTTGTGAAGGAAGTACTAGTATTACAAATCAGGTCAACCTTTAATCAATTTGTCCAAATGTATACAACAATATTGATCTAAGAACTATTACTTGATATTGTCTGAGGACTGATGTTAAACTCTGGTCATAAGGGAAAGAGAAAGCCAAACTAGGGCTATGATCTTGATTCTTTAAGTTATGCAGTCTCTGTCTCTTGCTTCACTAGTCATATTTGTGTTTATGCACATTTAAGCTTAAACTGTAAAAATGAGAAGAATTTTTTGGGAAAACGAAAAATGACAAATGAAAAGACCATTATTTATGGACAAAGGGAGTATTTTATCCGATGACAATAAAATTCACGACCTTTCATAATTTGAATGTGTTGGATCTTGAAGTCACTGCAGATAGGGGTGTCAGTGGTTCGGGCCAGACCGCGGTTCGAGACCGAACCAAACCAGACCATGCGGTCTGGTTCGGTTTTTGAGCATTCATGGTTCGGTTCAGTCTATAAAATTCCCAAACCAGGTGGTTTGGTTCGGTCTGTGGTCTGGCTACTATAGACCAAACCGAACCGAACCAAACCGAACCGATTCAGACCAAACCGTCAGACCGAACTGCCAGACCGAACCGTGGAACCGAACCGTGAACCGAACCCCAGACCGAACCACCGAACCGCCGAATACTGACCGTAGGATTATAAGTGAATTAATTATCCACCATTAGATTTCAGAAAACCTAGCATCAGTATCCCACTCACTATCCCTAATGTTCACTTTCATTTCACGCCGCAGACACAAATCGATCGCACTCAACTCATCTCTTCGTCTTCGTCTCTCATCTCTTCCTCTTCGTCTCTCATCTCTCTCCCTTTTCTCTCTCCAAATCGATCGCACTCAACTCATGGTTCCTCTTTTTCTTCGTGGTCAACTCACTCTAGCTCCGACCTATTTTCCGATTCACCGTTTTTCCGATTGATTTGATTTTGGTTCGATTTTCCATAGTCAAACCCTAGCCCCTCAAATATGGATGATGATAATGTTAATCGAAGTCAAAGTCAGGTAAAAATCCTTGCTTGTTATCATAAATCTGATTCATATGACCATGTAAAAATTGCTTGATTTTGGAACATATATGCGCTACTCACTGTACTCAGTATCTTATTATGGGTCTGTTGAACATGAACATGTAGAAATTGTTTGATTTTGGTTCGATTTTCTTCGTGGATGATTGATTTATTTTTTTGGGATTCGATTTTCCATTTTTTTTTTGTTTCGATTGATTTGATTTTGGTTCGATTTACTTGATTTTGCGGAAATTTATTATAGTCTGAATATGTATATAAATTTTACATAGTGTTTAATGCAACTCTTATTCTCTTATGTGTTTATAGGTCGAAATGTCAAAGAAGCGAAAGGCTTCAACTCAAGACACTGAAGTTGCTTCATCTGCTGTATCCGGCGATATTAAGGGTAAAGCTTATACCTCTGAAGTCTGGGATCATTTTGATAAATTCATGGAAGGTAAAAAGCTTTTGCATTCCCTTTGTAAGTATTGCAAAAAAAATATAGTGCTGGATGTGGCACTAGCACTCTTTCTGGTCATTTAGGTAGGTGTCCTAAATATCCATATAATGATCTTGACAAAAAGCAAACAACGCTTGAGTTTTGCAAGAAAGGGGGGAAGGGGACAAGTTAATTGCTTGGCAATTTGATCTTGATAAGTCTAGAGACGCTATTGCAAAGATGATAATTATTGATGAGTTGCCTTTCAGTTTTATTGAGCGTGAAGGTTTCAAGTATTTTGTGACATTCTGCGATGTTTCTGGGAATCAATTGTTAATTCTATATGCTAGTTGAAATGCTTTCTTAATTAATTGATGTTTAATTAAGGTTCATGCATGCCTCTGTTTACAATGCAACTTAACATGAGTTGGATTCATTTCTTAATTAATTGTGGTAAAATAAGTAACATTTATTATGAGACGGAGGGAGAATAGATAACAAAGGAGTGTCTTTGCTGAGCACCCACTTTGTATCAATTCAACTAATGAATTTTTTTTATTTTTTTTTGCAGGCCTTTTTGAGGAATTTAGAAGCAGCAACAGCAACAGCAAGCAATGAAGCAACTCCCTGTCTTTCATCTCTTCTCCCTGCCTTTCATCTATTTTGTTGTGATTGAACTTGAACATTTTACTTTTTTTTTATGTTGGATTACTTCAGTGTGTTGGTGGTCTGTAATATTTATGTTGGTTTGTGTAGAATGTTGGTT
This sequence comes from Campanula takesimana, assembly GCA_026119855.1. Lineage (NCBI taxonomy): Eukaryota > Viridiplantae > Streptophyta > Magnoliopsida > Asterales > Campanulaceae > Campanula > Campanula takesimana. The sequence continues at coordinate 96,533 of JAOWBW010000940.1, read as the reverse complement.
TGTAATATTTTGTTGTACTTTGAAGATTGTTGTTTGGCACTTTACTACCTTTTTTGGATGATGTACAAGTCAGTATTTTGAAAATCACATAAGTCTGGTCTGTGGTCTGGTCTGTGGTCTGGACCGTGGTCTGGACCGTGGTTTGGACCGTAAATTCAGACCGCGGTTCAGACCGAACCGAACCAGACTATAGTGGTTCGGTTTGGTTCGGTTTACAAGTTTTTATGGTTCGGTTCGGTCTGAGATTTGACCAGACCGATACCTAGCGGTTCGGCCTCTAATTTGTCCCAGACCGAACCAAACCGAACCATTTACACCCCTAACTGCAGAATTAATATTGTCATAGCTAGTGGCCATATAAATTTGATCATTTCTTAAATTTCAAATTTTATTTTTTTCCTTTTTATGGCTTGAATTATGAACCTGATTGACTGCCCCTTCGTCTACAACTGCATGTGCACATTGCTCCCTGTTGCTGCTGCATGCATGCTCTAAACAACATTAAATTAAACAGTTTCTGTTTTTTCTCCATCTAAATTTTCATTTTGGATTATTATTATTAATATTAATTAAGTAAAGACAAAAGGTGTTAGAATTTTAAAAGATGAAAGCACTTAATTTACCAGCCTTATAGTTACTGTGTCGCGCAAGTCTCTACTGAGAATTAACACGAAAAAGAACATGAAATTTATTCTGCTAAAATATGACCATCACTGTACCATAACTGCACAAAGCGCATGTATATAACTAAACAGTACTCCCGTTGGTTCAAAATAACTGTCGCTTTTGGTCAATCAGAACCCCATAAGCAGTTTACATGACCTAAATACTATCAAGAAATTGAAAGGGATTACAGTATTGCACAGTTTGAACAATCAAAGGCGATAAAATGTTACAATCTAGGTATAAACTACATCAAAAATCTAAAGGCTCTGAATCTTAATTCATTTTCTTTTCACAAGAAAAATTAGACGAAAGATTTCTAAATAATCTACTTGCCATCTAGATCAATCTAATCAACGAAAGCAAGCGTTCGTGAAATCTTAACAGCAACCCTCGTCTACCAATTCATGATTAAACAACTTTTATTGAAAAATGCTTAATAAACTTTCTCCTTGGCTCGGTTAAATAAGTATTATCGCCAGCAGTAACCAATACTACAGAAGACAATTAAATCACGGCAACAGATTTAATTATTCCTTTTCTACTTTTAATTTATTCATCTTTTTCCAGTACTTGTAGATATGTAAGCCATTTTCCCAAATAGAAAAATGCTTGTTCCCCCTTGTTCTAAAGCTTCAATTAGCAACAAATCATACTATAAGAAGAAGTTTTATGTGACGAAATGGGAAAAGAATCTAGAAACAAGGCCGTGACTTGAATGTGAACTTTTCGAGCATTTCTTAGTTAATCAAGACATTGATTCTTGTTGCATCACAAAATTTTTATGAATATTGAAACATTAACTTAGTGCCATATATCGCTTTCTTAAATTTCTAGCTAGTACTATAAGGATATATTCTGAGATTTTGTAATCAAATTTCGATTCTCCTTTGGTTAGTGTATGTCTCTTTAGCATAAAAGGGTTAACATGAGTCTAATTTATTGCGTTTTATTCGCTTAAAGTTACCTAAATATCACAAGATGCCCACCCAATCTTTTTCCCCCAATCGTATAATACTTGAGTTTAGGGGAGTTAAATTAATCAAATGATTCCCTTTGATGCCTTAGCATTGATGTAAACCCAATTAAGTTGTGTAATAAAAATCACAGATTGCTTCCTATAGTGAAAAACTGTATAGAGCAAGCTAATAAAGAACTTTTATATCAAAGAAAACATAATAACTTCAACCATAGCTTAGCTACAAAAGTTAATGATTTAAATACTCCCTCCGTACCAAAAAAGATAGTCTCATTTGATTTTTATGGTCAACATGAGCGATTTTTGACCAAACATTAATGTCAATCTAATAATCCCAATAAAATTATAAAAAATGTTATTGATAAATCACTGAATGGCTTATCAACTTCAATTTATCGAATTCCATTAGAGTGAGTAGACGGACCTTATTTTTTGGCCAAAATTCACTTGTATTGACCATAAAATGTCAAATAAGATTATCTTTCTGGATGGAGGGAGTAAATGCAAGAATAACCCTTGAAAATTCGTTATAAACCGGCTTAAAATGAAAGAATATCAGGGAAAACATTCGCTACAAGAACCACAAGATCAAGCTCCGTTCTCTGATGCATCTCTTGATGTTAGTATACAAGATTCATGTGTGTGTGTGTGTGTGTAAAGAGAGAGAGAGAAAGAGAGAAAGACCAAGAAGTTCCATGGAGGAAATGAGACCAAACTAATGCCTTGAAACAAAGAAAAAGTATAGAACTTGTGATTGCAAAAGGCCCTTCTTTACAAACAATATGCAGTCTAATTACCGCAGGCAAACAAGCGGATAACCGGGAGAAAAGCGCTCATTGAGCTCATAACCCACCTCTAAGAAAGGCTAAATTAAGCTTAAAAGTCAAAAATTGCTCCAAAGTAGCACACAACAATACAAATTAATCCCAATCCCACATGCAACACACACAAACACACACGTTTTAAAAATCAAGAGACAAAGATCAAATAATTCTTCATTGGATTCATAAAAATAATCCCACCAAACTCTCTCTTCCTTATTCATCATATTATATATTATCATATCAAAACAACATTGGTAAGACAAATTTCTGTGTACAAGAGAGAGAAATTATTGATTAGGTTTGGGGTAAGGAAAGAAATGCGTACCGAGAGTGAAAGCATTAAAGGGAGTAGTAGGGTAATTAGAAGAAGGGGAAGCTGTACTAATGTTGAGATTAGGTTGAAGCTCTAAGCCACCAGCACCACCGGATGAAGTCTCGCCGCCCAATCCCATGTAAAGATTATTATGATCAGGACCTTGATCATAAAGAATACCCTTAAATATATGTCCTCCTATATTCACAGATGTTTGATACGCGTACTGATCCACTGCATTGTCGTCTGACGAGCTCACTCGAAGGCATTTGAATGTTGCCGGAGTGCTCACTTCTGCAGGAAAATTCCCTTCTCTTAACCCTAAAATTAAAAATTCAGAAGAATATTTTTCAAAATCAAGATTAAAAACTCAAAGTTTGTGTTTGATTTTATGATTTGTGACATCGATCTGATATGTGATTTATTGATGCAGAAAGAAAACAGTGAAGATAAAAGGGAGGAGGCTATTCTACATTTACAGCTAGGGTTTGTGGGGTTTACTGTATATGTGTACACATTCAAGATTCATTTTCCAGGAAAATGATTAGATTTTGACTTTGTTGTACAACTACACACTATTCAAGCCATCTCTTGTTATTATGATCTACTATGCATTCTATTCAATCTACATACTTTAACAAAGTAGCTAGCTTCAATTGTATCCCACATCTGTTTGTGTGTGTGCAGACACACACTCAAGCACACACACAAACACACTCAGGTCTCTTTCTCTCTCGTGTATAGTGTGTGCGCACACGAGAGAGAAAGAGATCTGATCAAAGAATAAAAATTTACCTGAAGAGGAAGAAGAGTGGCCTTGTCGAAGTCTTTTGCAAGGGTTTGAAAGGTGGTGTTGTAGCGGAAAACCAACATTATTATCAGTAGCGGAAGTGGAGAAAAGGTTTTGTTGAAAATGATGATGGCCAGCCAATAGGAGATCTTGGGGCCTTAACCTAGTAGAAACAGGGACCCAAGTGCTCTTTATATGAGTTTGACATTCAAACCCTCGGCTCTTGCAACAAGTCCTGCACCTATAATAGATACAGTCCTTCTTTGCCTGGTTTCCACAGTCTTGGCACCTCATCATCGCCGCCGCCACCCCTCCGTCGCCGCCCCTCCACCCTAAACCACCACCCTCCCTTTCATGATTTCATGGGGTTTTGATCTTTCTTTTTTTTTTTTTCTTTTTTGGAGGGATTTTTTTGGGTTTGTTTTTTTTTGTTGTTGCCCAATTTGGGACTGTCTAGAAACAGTGTGAATTTAGCTTTGGTGATGATTCTCTCAAATGGTCTTTTTGATTTTTTTTTCTTTCTTCTTCTTTTGCTTTTCTTGAGGAGTGAGTCAAACTAGTGTAGTAGCTATCTGTGTGTGAGTTCGCTGGAAGTTGGGGTTTCAATCTTTTCAAAACACACATACATACATCTTTTATGTACATAATATAACTACTCTTTCCCCCATTAACAAGTCCCCATCTGTACGGACATGTACTATTTCTTTGTGACATCAATAGTTGGAGTATTACCTAAGACAGCCCATTTCAATGCTATGGTCGGTATCAACACTTATTTTTAAAGATTATGGTATCATTCAATTCAATGTTCTAAAAAACGCTAGGCGGTCGTTAGGCGCCCTCAGGGCCTCTTAGGGCTTAGGCGGGATCTAGGCGGAGCCGAGAATTCAGAAATAACTATAATATCTTAGACGGGACCTAGGCGTTTCATGAACGCCGAACGCCTAGCGCCTAAGCGGCCTAGACGGGGGTCTTTTAGAACACTGGTATCATTTATTTACTCCTTTTGTCCATGTTTATATTAAAAAAAAATGGAGTCTTTTCAATTATAGTTGGAGCAATTATTTCACATCAGAAATTAATAAGGGGCAATGCTAGGCTTACAAAAGAAATTTACAAAATGAAGGATACAAGGTGTGGTGGCGATATTTTATTGGCCACATCGATAGTGGACCCAGTACACTCATATTAAAAACACCAATATAATTATGACACCTCATTTTGTAAGACACATTTTATAGCCATTTTTTGTAACTTTATTATTTCACATTAATAAGCTAAGCCTTTTACAGAGAAAGATCTAGGCTTGCTTCTCTCACAACCAATCGGTTTAGATATGGAAACTCAAACTTTATCATATATACTCCCTTTGTCCCAGAAATTTTGTCTCAATTTGACTTTTTATGGTCAACACACGTTAATTTTGACTATATGTTGATGCCAATCTGATTATCACGATAAAATTCTAAAATTTGTTATTTATAATTCACTTAATGATTTATCAATTGCAATCTTCATAGTTTCACTAAAATTATTAGATCGACACTAATGTTTGATTAAAATGAGGCAATTTTTTTGGAGAAAGAAATTGGTAGGGTGTTGTGACTATTGAAATGGGTAGGGATGAGAGAATACGGTAGGAAGCGGATTAATTGTCATTGTGTATTGACACATGTGACTCATTTAAGAAACTAGTGTAGCACCCGTACGTTAAACGCACGGCCAAAATACTATAAGAGACATTAAATGAAAATATTCACATTGGCATTTGTCAATATGATTACAAATTTAAAAAAAAAATCTTTATAAACAACATTAGTCGTTTCATCTACGGTATTTCCCTCTTCGTCATATACTATAATCTTCAAACCACCATGAGTAATTACTCTAGAAAGAGCAGCATACAACTCTCCATGATTGAACATGTCTTTTAAGAAACAAACCAACGTGCATCATTGATTGACCTTGACTTTTATTGATTGTCATTGCCTATGAAACAATTAATGGAAATTGTCTCCTCTGTAACTTAGACCGCAAACGTGCATCAGATGGAGTTAATGACATCCTCGGCACGAAAACTTTTTCTCCAGTATTAGTCTCATTTAAAATATTTTCTTCCAGAACATGTTCACCGAGCCTTGTAATAATTAATCTAGTATTATTGTACAAGCTTGCACTATGATCAATATTTCTCAATAACATTACCGGAACACCAACTTTTAGGCTTAACTGATTGGAAAACCAGATGCCGTTATTGTATTCAGAAATTCAGTCGAATGAATGTCGTCGAAAAAATTTAAATTCTTTGACCTACAAATTGAGTCTGAAATCAAATAAGTTTTGTAATCAGAGTGATTCTGAGAAACTATGTATTCGTTTACTTGCTCTACAACATCAAGGGTTGGTGCAAGTAAGGCTTTTACTGGTAAATAAACATCATTATCTCTACCAACTACAGAAATTTTGAAAATTGTAGAAATTTTAAAGTCATATCATAAAATTTCAAAAAATGTAGAAATTTTGAAAATCAAAACAGATCTTTTTGTTGAAGTGTTTTTTTTTAATAATATATCTTTTAGTGTAATATTATTTGTATTTTTTTTATTAAGTTAGATTTGATTGCGGGATCATGTTGATAAATAAGTGAAATGGAAATTTCCATCAACAATACGTTTCGGAAAATACTCCAATATGAGCTCCCATGTATGTTTTATATATCTCTTTCTCTCAGAGTCAGTTTCTTTCTCTGTTTGTATTAAACTCAAAGTCAAACTACTTTTAAGTACTAGTAATGAAATTGTCATATTCATTTTGTGTAAATTCATTGCTTAATGTGAGTATTGAAGTTGAGAAAATGATTCATTCATAAAAATGGGTAAAAGGGTCCAGAAAATGATTTAGATGTTACATTGGAGTATAATTCGTTATATGTAATAATATGATAAAAACCGAAACATTTTTTTTTCTATTTTTTTTTTTATTTAGTTAGATTAGACGATTCAAAAGGAGATTTTGAAACAATTGTGATTTTCGGGAGTTGTGATTTTATTGTACTCATTTAATTTTCGAAATTGAGATTTTATTGTACTTGAGATAACTTTCACTTTTCAAGCCTAAAAAATCGCCCTTGCTTTCCAAACACCAATGCCAGAATTACCCTTCCCAAGTTTCTGTTTTTAGACGAACGTGTTTGAGCGGGAAACTAAAATAGAAAGGGGCTCATCTTACTTCAGCCATTATTTAATGGGACCCACATTCACACTCACAACAACTTTCCGCTCATTATTTTCTACCCTACTTTCTCTCTCTTACTTTACTTTTCATACTCACAACACCTACTCCACTAACACTTTTTCCTTAATCCCCGTGCCCAACCTAAAAATCCTAATCCGGGTGGGACGGAGGGAGTAGACAAGTATAAACATAAATTTTCACTAGTAGAGAGTCCGTGCTCTGGACGGTAGCACTTTAGTGATATTTTTCTATAGAAGGTGATCAACTTTTTATATAATGCGATATATAATAAAATTGATAATCAATTTATTTAAGAAAATAAAATTTTATTAAATGAAAGTCCAATTGTATCTTAAAGGTATTACTACTATTATTAAGGGCTAGAGCTACTTTTTTAAAGGTAAAATTTCAAAAAATCGTTCATTTTGAGACAAAACACGACATTCAATTTGAGACGAAGGGAGTAACTATTATAATTAACTAATATTGTTATTAATAATAATTGATTTATATAGTAACTTTTATAATTAACTAATATTATTAATAGTAATAATTAATATATATATTAACTGTTATGGCTAACTATTACTATTAATAGTAAAATTTAACATATATTTATTGTAACTATTATGATTAACTAATACTATTAATAGTAATACTTAACCTATATATTAACTATTATGGTTACCTAAACTATTAATAGTAATAGTTGACTTATATATTAACGATTATAGTTAACTAATACTATTAATAGCAATAGTTAACCTATATAATAACTATTATTGTTAACTAATAGTATTAACTAATAATAAAAATTTCAAAAGTCAATTATTAATTTGGGAGGTGATGATGTGGCTTCATGCAAAACAAAATTTTATCTATACATGTTCATGTGGCAACTCTAAAAGGGTCTTATTAGACTTTTATATATATATATACATATATATATATATATATACTCCCTCTGTCAGGCCCGAAGTAGGATTTTGGTAGCTTTTTTTATACTTTGACCATATAATTTAAATAAAAAATAGTTATCCTAATATAAATTTTAAAAATGTTATTGAGAGTATTATTAATTATGATACAATAACAATTTTTAAATTTCTGTTTGAATTATTATATTTTCTCAAAAGACTTGGTCAAAGTAAAGTCAAGTTTACCAAAATCCTATTTCGGGGGACGGAGGGAGTATAGATTTTCTATGCTTTGAAGCAATGAGGTGACACTCAATTTTTGACGTTGAAGGTGAGATGGGGGGTTGGGAGAGTGTGTGTTTGTGTTTGTGTTTGTGTTTGTGTTTGTGTTTGTGTATGTGTGTATGTGTGTATATGAGATAATTGCAAAAACAAAATAAAATGTACACTTTTTTTTTCTTTATGCAATTTAAACTTTCAACCTAAATAAATTGCATACAAATTTTTTTTCTTTCTTTTTTTGTAATTTAAACCTTTTTCCAGCTAGTCGTTATATAAATTTTTTTAAAACAATTGCACTTTCACCCCTAAATTTTATTTAATTTCAAGTTTTTATCTAAATATCACATTTTAGTAGATCCTTTTTATCATTTGATTAATAAAAAAATTTATTATAATGATTAATATGAGTAATACTAAATAAATTTTGTTTTACTATTAAGAAAAAAATGATAAACGAGTTACACATCTTATTTAAACTAGCATCAATTAGAATAATTTTTGCATGAAAAAAAAAACTAAAGAAATATAAATACTAAAATTATTATTGAGAATTATGTCTTCTCACACATACTTTCCTACATCGCATTACATAGTTCAATATTGACAAGTGCTTTTGTTAAGAATAATACTTTTACTTGTACTTTCTTACAACCACTTTTAAAATGATTATAAGTATAAATAAATACTCTATATCACATAATAAAAGTCCTACTTTTTACTAATTAATTTAGTTAAAGTTTTACAAAAATTGTATCAAGAAAATCAAGAATTTAGTGGTACCCCGTTGCAATCTAGATCAAGAACACAATGCCCACAATCACAAATATGAGAGAATCACACACACAAGAGCACACGAATTGTTTACCAGGTTCGTTCAACACATGAACTACGTCCGGGGGCAATCGCCAAGCCAATATATTATTAAACACTCTTTAATAATTTGCTACAATGTGTTCTAGGTCGGAACTATGCTTATATAAGTATACAAGGCAGCCCTAGATTTATTTAGAAGAGATACAATTAAAATAGGAAACAAAATCAGAAATCTGTTCTGGCCCGGCAGTGTGTGCGGTCGCCCACTTTAGGGTGTGCGGCCGCCCACTTTCTCCAGTTTAAGACTAGAAACCTTCCAGCATAGTTGGGCGGTCGCCTGCTCCATTTTGGGTGGTCGCCCACTCCTCCGCTGCTGTTGTTTCCTTCTCCTAATCGAACTCCGCTTCGCCTCTTCCACCTCATTGACTTGGACTCCTTCTCTCCCTTTGTCTCCTCACGGTTTAGGACTCTAAATCCAACAATCTCCCACCGGGAGACTAAACCCATAAGCATAGAAACACCCATCAACTCCCACCACGGAATGAACCTCCTTTGAACACATCTTGACTCCATATTGACTAGACGTTGCCTTGCCTCCCCGCTTAAGTGCTAAGGCGAGTTGAAACCAAGCGACGTTTCAACCCCTCCGTGTTAGATAGTTCTTGCCTCCCCAGATCAGCTTCTACCTTGATCTCTCTCCGCAAGTCTAACTTCGCCTTCTCCCTCCAGACCCACCTTCCTCGCAATGCTTCCCCTTGAAACTTGGACATACATTGTTTCTTGCATCGTCTTGTCTTGGTCTGAACACGCTATCTGTTAGGGCACTCGGACTTCCACACCGCGTTGATCAACTTTGTGTCCCTCTCCCCCCTAACACACCGTTTCTTGGTGTCTCTCCTTTCTACACCAATAGGCTGGTTTTTTAGCCTCTTGCTCCCACCCGAGCGAACATTGACATTGTAGGTAGAGTACAACATCTTCTCCTTAACCACATGAGCTATCATCTTAGCTTCTTTTGTGACTTCCCAAGACCCACCAATAAAGGTTACACCATACCCTTCATTATCAAGTTGTCCAACGGAAATCACCCTCCTCCTCAAATCCGGAACATGCATCACATCGTGTAGTTGTAAAACAGCCCCGTTAGGTGTCTTCATCATCACATCCCCCTTTCCTTTGTTCTTCAATGGTTGATCATCACCAAGATAAACAACCCCAAAATCTCCCGGTTTGTACCGCTTCATTGATTCTGCATCCCCACTAGCATGACAAGAAGCTCCAGAATCCAACACCCAATCTTCACCCGACTGCTCCTCTCCAAGGATTAATACATCCTCATCCACCATATGTGCATCACCATCCTTATCCGGACATTCATAACTAATATGACCTAGCGCGCTGCAATTGTAACATTTGACCGATTTATTTTCCCCTTTTTTCGGTCCTCCCCTTCCCCTAGTTCTCTCCACCTTAAGTGCAGCCCTATCTGCGGAAGATTCTCCCCTTTTCTCTTTCCTTCTCAACTCCTCTTGAAGGATGAGATCTCTAACTTCCGTATACACTAATGGTGTTTTCGACGTACTAATCGTTGTGATAGTTACCTCCCAACTATCTGGCAACGATTTTAGTAGAAAGCATGCTAACACTTTATCGGAGAAAGTAATATCGACACTTTTTAATTGGTCCACCATACCTTTAAAACTGTCGATATGACTTGCTGCTGTCTGCCCCTCCGACATCTTCGCATTCGCAAACCTCTTTATCAAATGCACCTTATTGATATTCGACGGCTTCTCATACATGTCTGACAGCATCTGTAGCAACCCCACCGTTGTCTTGGCCTCTATCGCGTTCCGTGCAACATCGTTGGTTAGAGCACTCCTCACCGCTCCTAACGCCTTACGATCCAACGTCTCCCAATCCCCTTATGACATGTCTTCGGGTTTCTCACCTAAGGGTTTATGAAGATCCTTACAATAAAGGTAATCTTCAACCCTTGTCCTCCAAAACGTAAAATTCACACCGTTGAAATTCTCGATTGAGTTATTCATCACGATTGCTTCACAAAGTCCCCAAGAACGTGATTCAAAATTATCAACAGATGAAACTTTGAATCCTCTTAACCAAAGTTCTTGATGCCAGTTGTTGGGAATTTAGTGGTACCCCGTTGCAATCTAGATCAAGAACACAATACCCACAAGCACAAATGTGAGAGAATCACACACACAAGGACACAAGAATTGTTTACCCAGTTCGTTCAACACATGAACTACGTCCGGGGGCAATCGCCAAGCCAATATATTATTAAACACTTTTTAATAATTTGCTACAATGTGTTCTAGGTCGGAACTATGCTTATATAGGTATACAAGGCAGCCCTAGATTTATTTGGAAGAGATACAATTAAAAAAAGGAAACAAAATCAGAAGTCTGTTCTGGCCCGGCAGTGTGTGCGGTCGCCCACTTTAGGGTGTGCGGCCGCCCACTTTCTCCGGTTTAAGACCAGAAACCTTCCTGCATAGTTGGGCGGTCGCCTGCTCCATTTTGGGCGGTCGCCCACTCCTCCGCTGCTGTTGTTTCCTTCTCCTAATCGAACTCCGCTTCGCCTCTTCCACCTCCTTGACTTGGACTCCTTCTCTCCCTTTGTCTCCTCAGGGTTTAGGACTCCAAATCCAACATCTATATCACATAATAAAAGTCCTACCTTTTACTAATTAATTTAGTTAAAGTTTTACAAAAATTGTATCAAAAGATATTTATTCTAATAAAATTATTAAGTTTATTTATAAATGTTATTTTTAAAGGTGTACCAATAAAAAAAAATTATTGAAAAATTTTGACCACTAAAAATGGAATTATAGGTTTAAGAGAGAGGAAATATTTTAAAAACTTATTTTTTAAAATTGATTTTTTTGTGAAATATTTATGACAATATTAACTTAAAGTCAAGTTAATTTCATGTTCTTAAAATACATGTTCGTATATTTGATGTTAAGATTAACACATTTTTATTGTTTTTAAAATAAAGACTTTAAGAAATCAAGTTAACTATAAAGTACTCAAAACTCATACAATATTGTTTTTATAATATATGTTAGCATATAAAAAGTGTAATTCATGTTTGTATATTTGATGTTAAGATTAACACATTTTTTTTAATGATAGGTTATAGTGCCCTTAGGCTACAAATATGCCTATTGTAGACACCCCGCCTTGGACCGCTCACCCCGATTGCACATTTGATCTTGTGTTTCTCCCTATTTTAAGTGTTTCTCGTTAGTTTCTGTCACTTCCGTTAAGTTCCTGACTGACTTCGTTAAGTCTAGGGACTAAACTGAATGACAGGGCTGACTTTCTGGTCCATTCTGTCAAAATTGCCTTCTCTGAGTCGCGCGCCTCCGACAGGAGGAGCCAGGCGCGCGCGCCTCCCGCCCCCAAAGCAGGAAGCGCGCGCCTCTGGGCGTCAGTTACAGATTTTTGGCCAGGATTCTCTCCCTTGCTCAATTTACAGGATTTTGCCCGAGAATGATTTCTTGGTGACTGAGTTTTGGCACCAAAAACACCCCTCTTTCACCTATAAAAACCTCTCTTTACCTCCATTTTCAAGGATCGAAAACTTAGACAAAAAGATTGAACTTACCAAAAACTATACAAAAAATCACTTTCTAAAGGTTCTCCAAGGATCTCATCAAGCAACATTTGAAGTTCTTCAAATTGTAGGTAAAAGTCCATCTCTTCCTTTCTTTTCTACTCCATCTCCTCTCTCTCTTTTACATTAATCAAATGTGCAATCACCCAAATCATTTTGGGACATGACTCTAATGATCACCTCATCTCATTGAGGTTGATTAAGGGGTTATCTCCTACATTCCAAATCATATTTTAAACCCCCCTTTTTATGACTTAAAGAAGAAGAAGAAGAACATTTTTATTCATGTAGATTTTGATCAAGCAAGACCAACTTAAGTTGGGCGAGATGGGTGTTTCGGTACTTCCCATCTCGTAATCTAACCCCCGAACCTCAAAACAAAGAATCTCTGTTTTCGTAATCAAACTTAGGCTATAATCAATAGGCTTTTCTTATGTTCCTCAAAACATAGGTGGCGACTCTAAAACAAGTTAGACATCCTAGGGTAACCCACGCGCTCGAGCCTAAAGCCGTGGCTCCCCCCCGGGGTATCTACACCTATAAATAGGCTACCACAAATCTCCCTAACGGGATTCGAACTTGAGACCTCAGCATGGAAAGCTAACATCGGAAACCGCTTAAACTAGAGATCTTTGGTTGTTAAGATTAACACACACAATTGATTAAGTATCCATGTTGTTTTTAGTGGTCAAAGTTTGAAAAATACCTAAAAATTGGTCTTTAGAAAAATATTAGAAATTGGATAAATTTTAAAGGGAGAAAGTAATTTTTTCTAAACTGTTTTTAACTAACTAACTAACTAGAGCATTAGCGGAGCCAGCATAAAGTGTAACCCTTTCCTTTTCAAACATACCAATTTTGTACTACTATACTCCCTCCGTCCCACCTCACTTGACACCCATGAGGTGGGCACAATAACTAAGAAAAAAATGGAAATATTCCCCAAGGGCCCCCAATCCCAGATTTTATTACACATAAGGAGATGCCCAGACCAAAATACCAAATAAGTAGTTGAGGTGAGATCAAAATTCCACATACACCCCTAGCCTCCTTTGACCGGTCAAACATACTTTTTAAATGCCCAAACTACCCCCAACCCTCAAACAAAGCCCTCCCCTCTTACCCAGATTCAACTTACGCTCTCTCTCTCACACACTTCGTTCTCTTTCTCTCCAAAACACTCACCGGCTCCTCATCTTTGCCGGCGACGGCGACCTAGACAAAACCCTAACCTCTCCTTCCCCTTCAACCTCACTCTAAACACACAGACACACACGCAATTCTCTACCTCTAAACCAAATCACAGTCCCGCACACAAAAATCCGGCCGCTCACTTCTCCATCTCCGGCTAATAACTTCTCCCTCTCCGGACAACCTCTTCATCTTTTCCAGTCTTCTTTTCTCCGGCGAATCCAGATCTGTCGATCGTGTTCTCCAACGAAATCCAGATCTGGCGCTCCTATTTTTTAGTGATACCAGATCTAGTCTCCCTCCTCCGACCGGCGTAGGTCTCCCTCCTCCAACCAGTGTCGTTCTCCATCTACATCTGTTTGCGTGTTTGAATCCAGTAATGCTGATTATTGTTTTTGTAGCAAAAAATTAATACTGAATCACATGGAGTGATACAATTCCTTCACAGTGAATGGGTTCCCGAATGGTAATTTTGTGTGATCCCCTGCACTGGTTGATGCTGGATTGAGCATTATTGCTTCAGGCTCCAAAAGGGAGACGTTGAAGCAGCTGCTTGATTTTCTTCAATAATTTTCTAACCTGGTGTTGATTAATGTCAAGTACTTTTTCATCATATCGAAATGCGTAGAACCTGTAATTAATAAAATATTATTATTTATAATTTATTTTTATGAAAAAAAATGGAAAATATGGAGAACAAAATGACTCTTACACTTTAATTATAAGAGGCAAACATGTCTTTTATGTTAGTTATAAGAGTTTGACCGATGTTTGACCATATATTAAATCCAACATTAAAATATTATTATTTTGTGAAAAAAATGACTTTTATACTTCAATTATAAGAGAAGAGTTGGTCTTATACAATAATTATAAGAGTTTGACCGAGCTTGATCAAGTAATATTAGATTTTTTTATTAATAATAAAAAAAAGTGAAAAAAACAAGACTCTTATACTTTAATTATACGAGGGAAACACGTCTTATGTATCGGTTATAAGACTTTGACCGATGTTTGACTGAACATGAAACCCAACATTAATAAAATATTATTATTTAAATTTGTATTGTGAAAAAAACGACTCTTGTACTTCAATTATAAGAGAAAAGTTGGTCTTATACACTAATTTTAAGAGTTTGACCGAGCTTGATCAAGTAATATTAGATTTTTTTATTAATAATAAAAAAAGTAAAAAAAACAAGACTCTTATACTTTAATTATAAGAGGGAAACATGTCTTATGTATCGGTTATAAGAGTGTGACCGAACATGAAAGCCAACATTAGTAATTATAAGAGAAGAGATGATCTTATACACTAATTATAAGAGTTTGATCGAACTTGATCAAGTAATATTAGATTTTGTTTATTAATAATAAAAAAGTAAAAAAATCAAGACTCTTATACTTTAATTATAAGAGGAAAACATGTCTTATGTGTCGGTTATAAGAGTTCGACTGTTGTTTGACCGAGTTTGACCAAATTTTATTATTATTTTTTTCTAAAAACTGAAAAAATTTCGACTCTTATATGTTAATTATGTGTCACTTATAAGAGTTTGATTGCTGTTTGACCAAGTTTGACCAAAAAAATTTATTAATTTTTTGTAAAAAAAATGAAAAAGTATTTTTTGTAACTCTTATATGATAATTATGTGTAAGCAATAAGAGTTTGACTGCTGTTTGACCAAGTTTGACCAAATTTGGCTAAAAAAAATTGTTATTTTTTTTTGTAAAAAAATGGAAAAAGTGATTTTTTTTTTTTTTTTTTACTCTTATGTGTTAGTTATAAGAGTTTGACTGTTGTTTGACCAAGTTTGACCAAAAAAAATTATTATTTTTTTGTAAAAAATGAAAAAAATAATTTTTGTAACTTTATATGATAATTATGTGTTAGTTATAAGAGTTTGACTGCTGTTTGACCAAAAAAATTATTATCTTTTTTGTAAAAAAATGGAAAAAGTGAAATTTTTGACTCTTATGTGTTAGTTATAAGAGTTTGACTGCTGTTTGACCATGTTTGACCAAATTTGACCAAAAAAATTATTTATTTTTTTTTTGTAAAAAAATCAAAAAGTAATTTTTTAAACTCTTATATGATAATTATGTGTAAGTTATAAGAGTTGACTAAAATTTGACCAAAAAACTAAAGTTGGGAAGAGATATGAGGGTATTTTAGTCTTCTTACATTATTTTGCTAGTGAGGGGTGTATGAGGAATTTTCCATCTGGATTTTCCTTATGTGGGTTTGAATCCCTAGAGTCCAAGGCCCGAAAAAAAATAAAATAAGAAAAATGTGTGCTAGAAAATGAAGAGAGAATGAGTGGGGTAAATAGTAGTGTTGGTTGAATAAAATGAGTGGTGGAAAATGAAGAGAGAGAATGAGTGGTGGGGTAGAGTGAATATAAAATTATAAAAAATTGGCTATTTTGGGAAGTGTCAAGTGAGCTGAGACAGACCAAAATAGAAATAAGTGTCAAGTAAGCTGGGACGGAGGGAGTATTTTGATGAAATTGATTTTTACCATTAAAAATTATAGCTTTTCCCCCTTTTATACTAAAAAAATAACACTATATTATAAATTTGTTTATTTCAATAATAATA
The DNA here is from genome assembly GCA_026119855.1 of Campanula takesimana. NCBI lineage: Eukaryota > Viridiplantae > Streptophyta > Magnoliopsida > Asterales > Campanulaceae > Campanula > Campanula takesimana. Next base: position 80,277 of record JAOWBW010000940.1, on the reverse strand, counting down.
ATATAGATATTACACTATAGTATTTCATATACAAAATATTTTTACACTCGTTAAGGAAAAATCCCGATCCTACCACTAAACTAAAAGAATGTTTAGATTACTTACAACAAACATCTTGATAAAATGTTTTACATGCAATTTATTTATAATCTGATTGAATCAATTTCCTTAATGCTGTTCTTTAGGAATTTTGAACTACTCAAGTCAATAACACATGTAGCAGTCCAGCGGGGACCCGGAACCGCTCCACCCATTTTAGCTTCACCCCTCCACTCAACGGCTCCGATCAAAGCCACATAGGCGAGCTCATCATCTGTGCGGCTAAGATGATTTCAATTTTTTGTGGGTCCTACCGAGCTCGGACACATCTCATCCGTCGAACACAAAATCCAATGAGGTGGCTCTAATCGGAACCATTGGGTGGAGCGGTTTGAAATCCCTCCAGCGGACGACTTCGAGCTTTTTCACATCTTCCTATTCACTTTTTGCGTGACTGTTATTAATTTGGCAACAAACTTAAAAATCATGATCAATATATAACGAAAAATGAATTATGATCAATATATAACGAAAAATTACTAATTGATGCGGACGGAAAGCGTTGAAGTTTTTGGAGTCATTTGAGCCTGTGCGCGTAAACGTTCGTAATTTTTGACTCCGGATCAACCACGGAACGCACCGCATATCAAATCGAACGTCGGAGCGAGACGAACAAAAAGTTCTTTCCAACTTTAGCGGGAAGTTGTATTGAAATGGAAGGAGTATTTATTTTGAGACAAGTGACAAATAGTAGCCTGATGCTACGGGAAAAAATGGAGAAGTCCGAATAGCAACGGGATCTGAGTCTAGCTGAAGGAAATCAGCCTTTTCTTTGATTAAGACCTGCACACATGAGACAAGCGTAAACTGCGCCAGGGGCTATCCGGCAGAAGCCCCTCCGGCGTGAATCAGTTTACGAAATAATCTCCAAGTACCCAATTCAAAGGTGTACTGTGTGTGCGTACTTCAACATACCTGTCAAAATGAACGATGGCTTCCTTATATGCATTGATGTCAGGCGTACCGCACGTGCTTTCCTGTCATGTGCTTTACGCGTGACCTTTCCATGTGACGCTCGTGAATATTTCCAGTTGTCTTCCTCTGATTGGTTCTCACGCTTTCCCATGCAGGGACGTTAATCTCTGACACAATCTGTTATTATCGATCGGATATTGTGGGGACCACATTCATATAAATTGGCTACGCAAGTAAATCTGAACTTCCCACCTTGTGCGGCATGCAAGCCGCCTCCTGTATATCTCCATTCTCGAAATCTTATTTCCTTGGATTATATCATTTCATGGTCCATGGGCTCCATTCCTTTCATTGTTGCTTTCTCACTTATGAGTTTGGCCCATTAAATATCAACAAGAAACATTTTGGTTGGGCCCAATAAAGCTGACGCTCCGATTACAAATGATTCTTAAGTTTGGCGACATCAGAAGCCCCCAGTTTCGAGGTGAAATCCATTCATGGTTTCGGCAAGAAAACTAAACAGGTTGTTGCCTCGGGTATTTGTTCATTGCCAAGAAAATCCCCTTATGTTGATCCCCGGGATGCCACGTGGACGGCTACTAATAATTCATTGAGTACAGCTGTTAAGCTATTTACGAACCGTCACCTCGGGCTCTTCAATCGATAAATAGGGAAAATCCCCACCTTTTCAAACTTTTCATTCATCTATTTCGTCTTCTACTTTTAAACCCTAGGTCTCCAAATTTACCAATTCTCCACCATTCCTTACCAATCAGACAAGGATTCTCCATTCTTCCTGCACTTTGAGCTCGCCATCTTCCTTTGCCCTCGTTGACGCCGGCGGTGTTTTCCGATTGTCGTTGATTTATCATCCTTTACTGTTTACGGCGTTTGATTGCTGCCCGTTTATTTTTCTTTCACCAATTTTCCAGGTACTCTCTTGTGCTTCACTTTTTCCTGATACTCTTCCAGTTATTTTTCTTTCATTTCATGGCAAGAACCAAGCTGTGTCTTAGAAAAGTCCGATGTGGTCAGTGTAGTGTTTCCGGTGGGTTTTATAGGATGGATAGAGGGGATTGGGTAAGGATTCCATTAGGTGAATTAATAACTTTTATGACTGCCAATAAAGCTGATCCCGTTATTATAGGATCTCTCAAAGCAAAAGGCCATCTCTTTCTTAATAGGGCAGCCCCCATGTCGCGCACGTTTTTTAATTCCCGCGATTTGTGTCAGCACATATGTAACTCGCACCCTTCTGCCTTGGAAGATGATGTTTCTAACAGTGAAAATTCCACTCATTCCAGCTCGACTCGACGGCGGCGGTTCAAACAGGTCCTTCCTTCGTCAAGTGATTCCGGCAAGATGTCTGATTTGACCATTCCGCAACCTCAAAGAAATTCCCCTTTTCACCCCTTCAGGTATGAATCCCTTTCATACCGCTTCTAACCCAGATGAACCTTGTCCTTCATCCCGAAATAAGGAGGCGGGCCCTTCCGGCTCTTCTTCGGATAATGTCGCTAACGCCTTTCGTCCTCCTTTGACTTTTTCTCGTTATCCCGTTACTCCTTGGCATACCAAGTATGGGATAGATCATACAAATTACCATATTGAACCTTTTCAAGGCGACACTTCTCTCGCGGCCGCTAGAAAACGATCGGATGGCGTTATCGTCTACCCTTCCCAACTTGAAGCTGGCCTTAGATTTCCCCTTGATCCCTTCATCAGCTCAATCCTTCATGAGCTTCAAGCCTCCATCATCGAACTTCATCCCAATGCTATCAGGATAATAACATGTTTTATAGTGGTCTGCAGGGCCCTTCGTAAGGAACCTTCTATTCCCTTCTTAATCAATTATTTTATTAGCTATCAAAGTAAAACGGAATTCACTGATGGTACTTCCGAGATAATCTTGTCCCTCAAATACAGTCCCGGCATAAAATTATTCACCCCCCTTCCAGATAAAGTTCACAACTGGAAAAATGATCCTCTGTTCATCATTTCGCGCTCGGGTTGGACCCATCCTTGTTATCTTAAGTCTTTGAAAACCTCTTTGGGCAAAAAGAAAGCATTGGGTCCTGCAGATAAACTACTAGAAAATCGCATACGTGCCCTTCTTTCTCAAAATCCCAATTTTCCAGATGCTAGAGTTTCATGGAGACGGATTTTGCGGGATAGAAAACTATTGTGTCAAGTGGGACTTTCCGATAATTTTCCGGAAGCTCCTGCTCGTGTCGCTATGGCTTTTCCGCCTTGTTATGCCGGATGGGAAACCCATTCTGAGAATTTGCTATCCTTTGAATGTCGCTTATGAAATGGAAGGAGTATTGATCAAATCGAACGTCAGAGCGAGACGAACAAAAAGCTCTTTCCAACTTTAACGGGAAGTTGTATTGAAATGGAAGGAGTATTTATTTTGAGACAAGTGACAAATAGTAGCCCATATTTGAGGAAAAAACAAAAAAACAGAAGAAGTCAGGAAAATGGGACATTGTCATGTCCTCATAAAGCTCCATCCAACTTTAACTTCCCACATGGGCGCATTCAATCACCCACAACTATGCCCACTCCACCAGCTAATACTAGTCTACTAGTTTACTGCTTATCTTTTGGATTTTAATGGTAATTTAGTTTCTAAAATTGTCAAGTCTACCACATATATTTACCACTTGATCTTAAATGTCCCAATTAAATGTTCATATTTGTGAAACCTTTAATGAAGTTTATTTTTTAGAAAATTTATATAACCACTTCTAAAAATTATTTTTAAATTTACTACTACTTTCGTCCCAGAGTAAATGTCCACCTTTTTTTGCATGTTAGCACGAAGGAACTTTGAGCTATAATTTTAGGTTGATTTAATTATCATAATGAAAATATAAATTTTGTTTTTATACTCCCTCCGTCCCACCTCACTTGAGACTTATTTCCATTTTAGTCCGTCTCACTTTACTTGAGACTTCCTAAAATGGTAATATTTTTATAATTTTATATTCAATCTACCCCACACACTCATTCTCTCTCTTCATTTTCCACAACACAATTCATTCAACCAACATACTATTAACCTCACTCATTCTCTCTCTTTATTTTCTACCACACATTTTCCTTATTTTATTATTTTTTCTTAGTTATTGTGCCCACCTCTTAGGTCTCAAGTGAGGTGGGACGGAGGGAGTATATATTATCAATAACAATTTTTAAATTTTTATTAAGATAATTAAATCAACCTAAAGTTATTGCTCAAAGTTCCTTTGTGCTAACATGCAAAAAAGGTAGACACTTGCTCTGAGACGGAAGGAGTATGTTATAAGTTGATAAGAAGCTATAATGATAATAAGCAGGCAGTGTGCGTGCGTGTGAATATATTTACACACAATACACAAATATTGGCATCGTCCCGACACAAGTTACACCAACTTTTGAAACACAATGATTAAGAAAAGATAGAATATGTGTGGTAGAAAATGAAGAGAGTATGACGCGGATCAACCAGAAGAAGTATGCATAAAAGTATTTGCCACAAAGAGGGATCCTAGAATTCCGTCTGTTTTCTACGTTTGGAAAAGTGTGGACACAAGTGACACCAACTTTTGAAACACAAAGATTAAGAAAAGATAGTACTCCCTCCGTCCCATTTGAAGTTTCACAAATTACCCAAATGGGTGTCCCGTTAAAAGCTTCACCATTTCCTAAAATGGTAAAAAATGTAGGCCCCACTTGTCATACCCACTAACTTCTTCCTCTCACATACTCCCTCCGTCTCACCTCACTTGAGACCTAAGAGGTGGGCACAATATCTAAGTAAAAATTAAAAAAATAAGGAAAATGTGTGGTAGAAAATGAAGAGAGAGAATGAGTGAGTGAGTGAGGTAGATTGAATATAAAATTATAAAAAAATTACCATTTTGAGAAGTCTCAGGTGAAGTGGGACGGACCAAAATGGAAATAAGTCTCAAGTGAGGTGGGACGGAGTGAGTACTTAAATTATGGGGCTCACTTGTCATACTCACTAACTTTCTCCTCTCACATATTTAAATTGGAGGCCCCACATGTCATACACACTAACTTATTCCCTCTCACAATCCTTTTTACACTCATCACTTGCCATAATTTGCGTGCCATTACCAAAATGGTGAAGCTTCAAATGGGACGGATGGAGTATATGCTTGGTAGAAAATGAAGAGAAAGAGAGAGAATGAGTGGGGTATATAGTAGTGTTGGTTGAATAAAATGAGTGGTGGAAAATGAAAAGAGATAATAAGTGGTGTTAAATGGTGAGGTTGGTTGAATATAAATATATTAAAATATTTTTATTTTGGACAGTGTCACTTGTGATGGGACGAATCATAAAAAAAATAAGTGTCACTTGTGCTGGGTGGGACGGAGGGAGTATATAATACTATATATACACACATATACAATCAAATTGATTAAAACTTGATTTATGTATATACTTATATAGTTACAATTAAACTGATTAAAAGTAACTCTTTTAAGAAAGTGACTCAAACAAAAAAATGGATAACCAGGAGGGAAATGTATATAATTGACTTGATGAAACTTACATTATTTCCCAAAATTAATCACAAATAATTGCAGGCCCTGAGCAGTCAGCCCAATGCAATTTCAATCTCAGTCCCAATGCCTTTATGCTTGGGCTAAAAAGTAAAAACAGAAACGGATTACTTCAGTCCCGAAATAAATGTCGATAATAATGAGACCATCCCGAAATAAATGTCCGTAATAATGAGACGGGCAGCGTCCAAATGATGAGGAGAATTTTCCCTTTTCAGGGCAATGCTAGGCTTTCAGAAGAGGTTTACAAAATGAATGATACAAGGTGTGGTGGCGATATTTTATTGGCCACATCGATAGTGGACCCGGCACACTCATATTAAAAACACCAATACAATTATGACATCTCATTTTGTAAGCCACATTTTATAGCCATTTTTTGTAACTTTATTATTTCCCTTTCAGAAATTAGTTTTCTCTTGTGAATTGTATTTCTGCAGAGTTGTTCTCATGACTTCTAATTCCGCAAAAGAGAAGCATAATTTAGTTTTAGTCCATGCCTTCATATGCTCAATGCTCTTAAGTCTATATGAGCAGTTTTTCAAGCAAATTTAAACACAAACTTGTTGATTTTATATATTTTTTTACCCTAATTATAAATCAAGCATCCAATCCATATAGGCTTACTCTTTTCGGTTTATTTTTAGTGTAAAAAATCAACAAGTTTGTGTTGAACTCTCTGATGCTCGGGCACTCATATTTCAGTCTTGTCAACATGAGAGTCCAGTGGGGTAAACCAAAGAGTCTGAGCACCTTAGGTTGAACTTCCCTCGAAAAACTGTCATATAGGCTCACTCCTAGATAACCCCTGTTGAGCAAATGGAGGCAACAAATGCTATGAATGCAATCATTAAAATCCTCTCTCTCTCTGTTGGAAACCAGGTCGCAAACTCATCCTTTTACATCTCTCGTAAATCTCATCTTCTCTTCTGATCAATCATCACTTCAAAAACACCTCCTCAATGAATAAACACATGCATGATTGATCTAATGGATCACACTCGAATACTCGATCCTAAAAGTAAAAGGAGAGCATGGATTCATCGCTACAGATGCAGACTTGCACAACCGCAAACAGAAAAAAACAAATGTGTAACCATCTAACTGATCGCGACCTAAAATCAAAAGGAGAGTTTGGGAGGGAGGACTTCTAAATTGATTGCTACTGATCTTCAAAACCATAGGAAAATTAATAACCAGAAATATGCCTATACTTACCTTATCTTCCCAACCTTCCACAACCACCTGTTTAATTTATCAAACCCAACCCCAAATTTTCATCATACATGTCATAATCAACCAACAAGTTCTCTTTCTTTTTCTAAACAGATCAAAACAACATGCTCCATCAATTTCAACCACCTACCATTCTTGTTGATGTTCATTACTCCATATGTCCCGGAATAAATGTCATAGTTGACAAGTCAATGTTTTTAAGCTTTTAGTTGCGTTTCCTTGATTGCCCCGTTCTATTCATATGGGTAGAGTGACACCTCCTATGGCATTGCAATGCATGTGCCTATTAGAATAGGTAGTATAAAAAAAGATCACCAAACTTCACACCTTATTTTTAGTAAGACGACATTTATTTTGAGACAAACCAAAATGAGAAGTAGAACATTTATTTTGAGGCAGAGGGAGTATTATGAACAAAATGTTGACATCCATTCCCCCCCCCCCCCTGCTTCTTGTTCACTATCAAGAACAAAGAAGAAACCTATATTCTGAAAAAACACAATGCAATAATCGGGAAGGGAAGAAAGCGTATCAACAATGAATCATCTCGGAAATTCAAACTATTTCACAAGAAACAAATGTAATCAGAAGTTCGCAGTGAAATGATTGTTTCGATCCAATTGTTCGATTTTCAAAGATAACTATCACAGGCAAATCATATACACAAGTTTTCAGTCATCAATTCCAATTCACAGAACAAAGAAATTAGAATCGAACACATAAAATCCTACACATTTTCAATATTCAATATATGCAACCAACCAAACACCAAATTGTGAGAGCTTGAAACTTGAATTGCAATTAGGTGAATCAATATATACATTGCAGATCCACATCAACAAATTGAACTACGCAACGCGTCCCCCAATTCAACATCATAACCCTAACCCCCAACTAACATATACTTCATCCAATCAATCAAAGACCAGTTTAATGATCAGTTTTAATTCCCCAATTGAAACCCCCCAAATAAGTTTACCTGAATGTGATCGGCCGGCGCTACATAAGGCTGTGCTTCAATCCCAATCCATGCTTCCCGTGAACGCAACCAGGCTTATTATACATTAACGGCAGCCTCTTGGAATTTTTCATCTTCGGGAACTCCCTTTTCCCCAATTTCCTCATCCTCTGCCTCTCAAACCGATTATTCACCCACTTTGGCACCAACTCATCATCCAAATCATACTCCTCATCATCGTCGTCGTCGTCGTCGTCATCGTAATCTCCACCACCGATCTCATCAGCGTCAACCACCATAACCTCCGGCTGAGCAACATACAGCCGATGCAGATCGATCTGTTCCATCAACGACTCCATAAACACGTCCGAATCAGGCAACACAACCGGAGAATCCACCACCTCCTCGTTGATCTCAGCATCAAGATCAACATCATCGTCGTTGTCGTCGAGGCTGGAATGGTAAGAGAACTTGTCGGAGTCATCGTCGGAGGGGTCGATGACTTCCCAAGACAGGGAGTCATCATCAGAGAAGGTGTCATTTAGGTAAAGGTTTTGGATGGGGATTTTTTCAGAAGAGAGGATCACTGATGCCATTTCCTCTCTCTGTGGTTTTTCAATTTGTTAGTTGAGATGAATTTGAGAGAGAAATATGGTACCAACTTTTTGGAGGTAGTGATGTGTCTTTGTTTATGTACTCCTCATTTGAGGTTTGTTAATATGTCACGTGTTAGGGAAGGTTGGGATTTGATTGGGCCACGTGTGCTTTATATATACTCCCTCCGTCCCCTAACTACGTGGACAAATTTTCATTTTAGGCGTCCCATTGATTAGTTACAATTTCCTAAAATGGTAAAGAATCTTTACAATTCCTCTCACTCATTTTCTCTCATACTTTACTTTTATACTCACAACACCAATCAACCTATTATTCCATACCCCACTTCCTCTCTCCTACTTCACTTTTCACCCTCACAACAATTACCCACTACTATTCATCCCTTAATTCCTGTGGACAACTCATTTTGTCCACATAGTTATGGGACGGAGGGAGTATATCGAAGGTATTGGTTGACTTTACTTGGCTGAAGGGTTACAAAATTTGTTACCCGGAACCACTCCACCCAAATTAGCTACACCCCTCTAACCAACGGCTCCGATCAAGGCCACATAGGCGAGCTCATCATCTATGCGGCTAAAATGATTTCAATTTTTTGTGGGTCATACTGAGCTCGGACACATCTCATCCATCGAACAAAAAAAAATAAAGTGACTCTAATCTCTACCATTGGTGAACCGGGGTGAAGCTAACCGCTCGGTGTGGCGGTCCGAAATCCCTTGGTAGTCACCGTTTAAAGTTTGGCTATTAGGATAAAGTGGCTCTGGGAATTGGCTGGTTTAGCTGATCACTTGCTTCAAACAAACGAGGTTTTATCAGCTTTTTAGTTTTATTAAATAAATTAGAGATGAATAAATACTCGTTCCGTCTCGCTCGATTTAGGATTTTTTGTCGATGATTAACTAGGAGTCTAACGATTTCGGGGGCATAGGAGCCTTTCTTTTTAATTAAAGTTCTATGTTGTAACAATCAGAGAAAAGGATGTTGAGAAATGGAGCTAGTAAGTAATAGTTGGATAAAAACTGCATTGAGGAACGAAATATCCAAAATTAATCCCAAATAACTCCATAAAATGAATTATTGAAATTAAAATGGGAGGCGAGATTGACGCACCATTTCCAGGGGTCTTTTTTTTTTTTTTTTAATTCGTTTGATCTGTTGTGATGGAGGTGTGTTTGACTAGTCAAGGATGTTACCAAAATTGAGAAAACTTTCAACTTCAATTTTGAGCAGTTTAATTGATCACCCCTCGACTCTAGAGGAAGAATAAAAATTGAGGTGGTTAGATAGATTATTGAAGAAACAAAAGGCGTATATTCCTTTAGCCAAATCCGTATCCCTTCCAAAATTCCATGTCCATTCAGGCATATTCTCATTTTTTTATTTATTTTTTAAAACATTCAGGCATATTCTTAAAAGTGAAAAAACACAATTAGCAGCCAATATTCTTATGTACTCCCTCCGTCGTTTCAGTGAATTGAGACAAAAAAAAAATGGCACGATAATTAAGAGAAAGTAGTGAATGTGTAGTGGAAAATGAAAAGCTAGAATGAGTTGGGTAAATAGTAGTGCTGGTTGGATAAAATGAGTGGTGGAAAATGAAGAGAGAATTAGTGGGGTTAATGGGTGGGGTTGAGTGAATATAAAATATTAAAAAGTTTATCATTTTGAGCAGTCTCAATTGAGGTGAAACGGACGAAAAGAGAAATAAGTCTCAATTCACATGAAACAAACAGAGGGAGTAAATAAAAGTGACAAGTTTATCAAAAAAAATAAATAAAAAATAAAAAAATTGCCACAATTAGCCATATAACATATCTAAGATCTTCAATCAACCCAAAACAATCACTGCCTCCAGCTCCATTGGACTTGCCTTTGTTATTGATCACTACATCATTGTACTCCCTCCGTCCTAAATCAATGTCCTAAAAAATTTCAAATTGGCTCTTTGTTTGTCAAGAGTAATTTTGAAAAAGATTCGAACAATCATCTTTGAGACAGAGGTAATACATTATACTCCCTCTGTCCCTGAAAGATAGTCTCATATTGACTTTTTATGGTCTAACATAAATAAATGAACTTTGACCAAACATTGATATTGATCTACTCATTCTAGTGAAATTCTAAAAATTATAATCGACAAATCATTTAGTGATTTATCAATAACAATTTTTAAAATTTCATTTTGATCATTAGATCGACACTAACGCTTGGTCAAAGTTCATATAAGTTGACCATTAAAAGTCAAAATGAGAATATCTTTCGAGTCGAGGACAGAGGGAGTATTTCTTTTTAACTCTCCAAAACACACGCATACACGAGCCTAATACGGGAGCTGGGAGCACGAGGAGAGTTCAAACCAATGATTTTTTTTGCATTCAAGCAAAGGTATACACTAATTCTTAGAAACCCACAAGTGTAAAAAAAAAAAAAAAAAAAAAAAAAAGAGAGAGACTAATTATACATATTACTATAATTTAAACAAAATCCGCACCTGGGCAAGCTACAATACCTGACATTACCAACCAAAAAAAGTAACACAACACAACCATTAACACGTATTCGAATGCAGCCACTCGCTTTGCAGTCTTTGCATATTAGAGAATACTTTACACATTACACAGGACAGCTATGCTCCCATCAGAACTTTTTTGCTCATCTGCATTAGGAAAAAAACAAAAAAAACAAGGAAATTAGAAAGTTAAAGAGTATAGATTGACTCAATCTTCCGTTAACTTCTGTCAAACAGCAAAAGAGGCACTCATATAGGAACTGACTGAACTTAAAAACAAAATGACGCTCATTTCTGGCAAACGAAGTTGATCACATCCCCAACAAGGACCGATTTCAAGATTGCAGCAAGTAATTGCCAAAATAGGCTTACGGAAGAACATGGGGAACCCCACCAATCACTAAAAATGCAGCTTATACGAACTCTGTCATTAGCCTTCATAGACATGGCAGAATTATTGGAGGGGGTGAATCTTCAATGTGTAGACTAACAATTCAGATACCTCAGTACTCATCTTTTACTTTTCGAAAATCGCTAGATTTTCAAAATATATTCTCAACAGTTTTAAGTGCATAGTGTGTTTACCTCTCTGCAGAATGGTGTTGTCAAGCATGGTTGCAATGCTAAAAGTGTACGTATAAAATCTGCTTCAGCAGCTTGTATCATCTCATCTGGGAAGGAGAGCAAAGCAAGCCCGAAGCATCGGCACCTACAACTGAAAGATCACAAACAGTACACAGCTTCCCCTCTTGGCTCGGCACAAAACGAGAACTGCAAAACGGGCACGAAACATCTTTTTGACCTCTGTATATGGGCACATGAGTTGCCCCACATATCACAAACGGATTTCTAAAATCATAATTCAGTTCGTGTTTATCTTTCATGTTTTTCTCGGCAGCTTGTAGCACTCCTCTTGCTGTCTTTGCTTGGTTCTCATTGGTGGGATTTGTCTCCAAAAACCGCCTGGCAAAGTTAGCAGCTGTACTAAGGTTATTCTCTTTGTAACAAACTCTCATTGCGTTGAGCAATGCTAGTCTCAAATGGGGTGTTTGAAGGTTGCAGTGGGTAAAATAGGCTGCAAGCTCTTGCTGACGGACTGGTGGATCATCTTTGAGTTCCTTTCTCTTGAGTTCCATCTGTAAACCCAAAACATACTCCTTAACTATGATAATCAGCTCCTTAACTTCATCAACCTCCCTTCTTGACTCAACCACGATTAAAGGAATAGTATGAAGAATGCCGATGAAAAGCCGAAGAGCCTCGGAGAATTTCCCAGCTGTAGTGGCTTTGTACCCGGCCTTCAATTTCTCTTCCAATTGAGAAAAATTGAAAACGAGTGCCGGTGGTCCCCTGACATTAGGGGTCGAAGACTCGCTCCACCCCCGTTCAACCGCCAAGGACAATACAGGAGCAGATGAAAGTGCGCGTAAATAACTATGGCTTCCTGTGTTAAGCTCAAGAAACATGGATCTCAATGGAGCAAAGTTTTTAATACCCAATTGACGGTTCAGCAACCTCATAGCAGTGTCAAAATTACCAGCTGCCGCATGTTCAGCTGCAAGAGAGGATTTTTGAACCCAAATTTCGCTTACTGGCATGCCAGGGGTGGGGGCCACAAATATAGCGCGGGAATTAGTAGAAGCCTTTGGAGTTTCTGCCTCTGGAGGAAGATCTAAATCCTCGAGTTCCCATCCTCCATCCTCTTCCTCTTGAGGAACCTCTCCATCTTCCAATGCTTCTATAATATTTCCGTTCTCCAAACCGTCCGTGTCAACAATATCCAATTCTTCGCCCCAATCAGCATCAGCAGCCTCTTCATCCTCATCATGGGTACCTTTACCAACATTATCCAGCCCACCCTCAAAGATACCTCTCATCACTCTCAAGAGAGGCCAATCTCCACCACACACAACTGGGGTGGGTGGTTTTAGAAGTGACGGAACCTTGCCCTCGGGCAATGTAGGAAGATTATCTCCCAACTCAGTAGCAAGGCGTTCAGCAACATCCTGTAACCCATGAACCGATGCAGTTACATAAGCAAGAGGCAGATGCCCAGCATTCTCCAAAACCTTGACCCGCTCGTGAACATCCCCTAGATAAAGAGCATTATGGAACTGGCCCATTACATCATTCTTCACTTCAGCGATCTTGAGCATTTTGGACAACTTTTCAGTGTTACCTGTAACCAGATAGAGGAAAGATAACCTCTCAAAATTCTTTGTCCTTTGGTAGGCATACTCAACTATACCGGCATTTCCTTGGCGAAGAGCCTCGACTCCCAATCGGTACCAATGATCCTTCTCATCTATCTCCTTTGCTGAAGCGACCGCAATCTGAATATTGCCACTGTCAAGAGCCAAATTGAAACGGGTTCTTTCATCCTTGACAAAGTGTAAAGCAACTTCGGGGAATCCCTTTTGCTGTAAATAAGCAATCACTGCTTGCCCGCAAAGCTGTGAGCTCCGGATCATGCTCATGACCTCATCATATTTCTTCTTTAGTAAGGACAGCTTAAACTTATATTCTGTAGCATCAATAACAATAACCTTGCATTTCCCATCCCGATCTAAGCAGGAAAGTTTGTTTCCTAAAACTTTTGTAATGTATATAGGGACGTCAAGGGTCTTTATTATCCCATTATCTCCGTTGGGTAGGCAGTACTTTATGTGATTAAGGGTTGTGTAGATGAAAACACCATTCTCATCCCACGCTCCGCTCTTCACACGAATTGTCTCATGAAGGGTGCACTGGTGGACAAGCTTCTTATTTGCGATTACAATAGCATGCTTGCTGAGCAACGCAACACTCTCCATGTCGTTCGACCACACAATATATTTGACAAAAGGTGTTTGAAGATCACCTATGACAATCCTTTGCTGGAGGTCGAATATAACCACTCTATCCTCAGCTCTACAGAGTAAATTCCCTGTTCCAGCATAAAATATGGCATCAGCAGCAATTGGCAGAGCACTCTTCTTGACAATCTCATTCTTGAGGTTCTTCACTAGCACTTGGTTGCTGGTTTTCTCGAGTACAGCGAACCGGTTTCTAGCCACAAAAACAGCTGACCCTCCAATACCCCTTTTTGCCTCTTGAATGGCATCACCCCTGCCAACACTGTCCTTAGGCAGGACTAAGAGCTCATACGATCCACCATCAACATCGGAACATATAAGGACAGCATTCTCCGTTGGACTATATGAAAGAGTTCGAGGACCTTGATTAAGGGTAGTTGAGTTAGGACGTCGAATTGGAATTGCTTGTGCTTCTTTCTGAGTGGTAAATTCGTAAGACCTCAAAAATCGGTCCTTTGCATAAAACATCGAATCACCGCTCAAAGAGAATGCAGGCCTTTCTCTCTCCAACTTAAACACAATCATACCACTATCATGTCCAGCAGCGAGCAGATTCATCTCAGGGTGACATGCAAGAATCCAAAACCGGTCATGCTCTCTCCGGAAGGTATGGATACCGGTCCGTTTTGTAACATCCCACACGCGAATGCTCTTGTCCTCTGAGTTGGAGACAATAATGTCCTGTTTAGCGTGGAACATGACGCACGACACATTATTCATGTGCCCTCTAAGCGTGTCCACTTCCCAAGCCTTGGTATCTGGAAACAAACCAAAAAAAAAAATTAAGGACACGTCTCATAAAAAAGCAGTACTTTAAAGTAATCGAAACATGAGCAGTTTAAAGTACAAGCATAACCGCAATCTGGAAAGGAGCAAGGCAGAAATTTCAGAAGTTATGGCATTCCATATATAAATAACCCAAAATACGGTTCCTGCGTTCTCTTTGGAACAAATAACCCCAAATGACTAATGCAAGGTCAAATTTTGGGTGCCTCAAAGTAGTGGATAATCGGGAAGAAAAGAAAAGGTAAAATAAAGTAAAATATATACTCCCTCTGTCCCTAAATGAGTGTCAATTTTCAGGATTTTTTGTCCCAAAATGAGTGTCTATTTTGATCATAACTTTGTCCTAAATGTTTTTTTTTCGAAATTTTTTTCACCAGTCTCTTTATACATGCAAAAACTAAATGTTTGTAAAGAGGATTACAAGATTATATATGAATTTTGCCACCAAATTGTACAAAAAGTTATGTCCCTTAAAATGAAATTTGGACACTCATTTAGGGACAGAGGTAGTAAAACACAGTACAAATAGATAATCAAACTAACACACAGAGCTATCAATTCATATAAACTAACCATTCATTCGCCACAGCTTCAACTGACGGTCATCGGCACCAGAAACAATTAGAGGTAAGGTGGGATGAAATGCAGCCCAATTGACTCCTCGGTCATGACCCTCCAAAACATACTTGACAACAGCATCAATTCCTCCAAAAAGATCAGCATTCATTTGACTTAACCGCATTATGTCATCAGCAGGGGCCACTGACTTCTTCCTCAAGGAACCAATATCCCAGACGCGGACCGTCTGATCAAGTGATGCCGACACAACAAGATCTTCTTTGGGGTGAAAAGATGCACACATGACATAATGATTGTGACCAGTCAAAACAGAAATACAAGTCCTTGACTGCCAATTCCAGATTCTGATAGTTTGGTCATCACTTGCACTAACTATCCAAGGATACTCATGGTGAAACTGCACTGTACGGATATAATCAAGGTGTCCAAGAAGAGTGAACAGACACCTATGCAACTTGTAGTTCCAAACCTTGATCTTGTAATCATCTCCTGCACAAGTCACAACCAGGAAAGGAAATCAGAATATACTAGCAACATGCGCACCTGCACACCATAAGCAAAAATCAGCAGGTTCTCCAAGCTTCAGTATATTTTCACCAAATAGACGTTCTCCTTTACAACCATTAAACTTAACTCACTATTTTCAAAAGTCCCTTAATTCCTTAAGCATTATGTTTACATAGAGGCAAGGAAATCCAAAAAAATAGGAGAAACTATTGGTTTTCCTTTTATAGTTATAGAGCGAGCTGGGGACTTACCGCCGACAAGATTCCTGAACAAGTATGCTAATATAAAGTTAACTTAACATAGCTTCACTGTGGCTTCTTCCTTTCTTGAATGAGTAGAATAATATATTATCAAATCAAAAGTTCAGTATGTAATATATTTGATAAATAACCTTAAAAGAGGATCCTGTTGCAAACAATAAACATAGAGGAATGTACTGTATTTCGTTGTCTAAAGGTCATATCTAAGAGATACACCTACGCCACATAATTAGAGGCCATTATGAACACTAGTACTGAATGTACCAAAATGTTGTGCATGTAATGTGTATTGCATGTTAATTAGGAAAACATGACAAACCTCTCTCCTGCATACATAAATGGTTAATACAATGTTCAATCTACTATTATTCATTACGTTTCAAAAAACAATAATAGGGTTGACCACGAAATTGCCCAATAAATGTAGCACTTTGTAATGAGCTGCAGATATACTTTCGAAATTAACAAGGAATTGATTTGTCCCAAACCCTGGAATAACACCTCTAGAGTTTGATGAATTTGATGAATATCCTTGTGGAAGGATTCGTTCAAATTACAAATTAATGAACATCTGGAGCTATTTGGATCTACAGATAGCTACAGAAATGTCACATGTGAAGCTTAGCCGTTTTCCTTGAGCCTTTTTTTCTTCAGCTCTTGAAATAAACCAAATAATATTGGTCAAAAATATTAAAATCTGGCTGCTAGACAGTTACATTATAAGGGGGTGTTTGGGGATTCGTTCTCATAGGCCAAACGCACGGTCGAGGCTGAACGCAACTCAAGTTGGTGTTTGGGAGAAAAAATGTGTTTGCGGTTTGAGGCCTTCAAACGCGGATTTGTGCGTTCTCGGAGAAGCTGGTCTCCCCCTGCTTTTGCGAGAATCTGTTTCGGAAAATCAGCAACAAAAATCAAATCCTTGATTTACCGCTAAAGCATCGCCCCATCCACTTCACTACCCCAGTATTAAACTAGTTTCCGATGCCACACTTCTTTCAAACGGCGGTACCCATCTGGACAAACACATATTAACCCATCTTTTAAGCCCAGGAGTTTAATTTGCTGAGGGTGAATTAGAAAGAGTGATGTAGGAGAGAAGACACAGGAATTGACACAGGAAGTCCAGCACAGTACAGACCGAGCGCCCGCCCGCTAGCAAGCAAGCGGCCGCCTGGAATTGATTTTCAAGCGTCTGATGTTCCTGCCATGTTGAGCGCCCGCCTAGTGGTAACCGGGCGCCCGCCCGCTATGTCGGCCAGGAATTCCAGATTTAGTATTTTTATGTTTTTGCGCAGATGTTAGGGTATTTTCGGGATTATTTGCTAAACTAGGGTTTGTTATTTTGTTAGGAGTCTAGTAGGGTTTTGTAGTAGTATAAAAACAATCTTTCATTGTTTTAGGGTAACATTATTATTGTTATCAATTGAACTTTTGTTCTTGGAGATTTATTTCTCTTTCTTGGTGGATTCCAAGGTTTTGTGTTTGAGGTTTCATCGCTGGATGAGATCTTGTGATTAGTACGCTAAATCACGAAACTTATCGCTTCCGTGCTGCGTCAGTTGGTATCAGAGCGGGTCATATCCTGTCTTTTGTATCATACTGAAGTATTATGGGGGATCAGGCAACAAAGGCTGGTATCGATGGTAACCACCGCTATCGCTTCCTTGGCAACGCAGATTGCAGCGTTGGTTGCCGCTCAACAAGGTCAAAACACTAATCAAAACTGTCATGGTGAGAGAGACAGGGTTGATCCAAGACGACGTCCTCAAGGGGCAGAAAATCGGGATGAAAGGGATTCCAGTTACAGATCTGATGACGAGGTTATTCATGAAATCGATCTTCGATTGGATCGTGCTCGACAACAGGAAAAATATTTCCTAGCGTTAGAGGACGAAGAACTCGACGAAGCTGACAAGCATGATCGACGTGTGCAGAAAAATAAATCAATCAGAGATCTGAATCGAGCAGCAAGAGAGCGAGTGCTTACGCAGCGACATAGGATGGAAGCCAATTTTTTTGCTGACAAAGCCGATCACTACACTGCCAAAATTCAGAGACTGGAAGCGCGCAGATCTGCTATTTTTGAACGTGCTGAAGAAGAACGTCGGGTTCAGTTCGAGGCTTTGGTGCAGAATAAAAAAAATTGTGCTCGAGAAGAACGTCGCAAGGAAAATCTCCACCGCGTCGAGCCGATTGAAAGGAAAGCTTCAGATTCAAACGGCGGAGATTTAGTTGCAGTCAAGTCCACGAATCAGGATCTACAAATGTTGAATGAAAGTTTCAGGGGAGAGAAGATTAGTAATAATTTTCTGTCCGTGGTTGAAGATTCAGTTTCAGAAGAAACAATTTTAGAGTCGGTTTTGGTTGACTCAAAGATCTCGGCATGGCGTGGTACAATTCTGATTACACCCTATTACAAGTTTTTTATACCACTTTCTCTGTTACACAAGGGATATTGGATTGTCACTCGCAAAGTATGGCTAAAGGGTTGATTATTTATATGGGAAAAAATTTTCTACATCAAATTGTGCTTAAGGAGCAGGTCTTCGAAATATTTATTCAAGTGGGACGGTAATTTCCAAACATCGGAGATGAACTCGGGGACGAGTTCTTTTGAAGAAGAGGTGACTGATGTAGGAGAGAAGACACATGAATTGACACAGGAAGTCCAGCACAGTACAGACCGAGCGCCCGCCCGCTAGCAAGCAAGCGGCCGCCTGGAATTGATTTTCAAGCGTCTGATGTTCCTGCCATGTTGAGCGCCCGCCTGGTGGTAACCGGGCGCCCGCCCGCTATGTCGGCCAGGAATTCCAGATTTAGTATTTTTATGTTTTTGCGCAGATGTTAGGGTATTTTCGGGATTATTTGTTAAACTAGGGTTTGTTATTTTGTTAGGAGTCTAGTAGGGTTTTGTAGTAGTATAAAAACAATCTTTCATTGTTTTAGGGTAACATTATTATTGTTATCAATTGAACTTTTGTTCTTGGAGATTTATTTCTCTTTCTTGGTGGATTCCAAGGTTTTGTGTTTGAGGTTTCATCGCTGAATGAGATCTTGTGATTAGTGCGCTAAATCACGAAACTTATCGCTTCCGTGCTGCGTCAAAGAGGGAGAGAGAGATAGCCCAATTTGAGAAAGCAGGAGATGAAGGGAGGAAGAGAGAACATATTTTAAAAAATTAGATAATGAAGATAGATATGAGAAGGGACGTGTTCTTTGGGTTGGGGGTAGGGAAATTCAAGTGGAATACTACACTCCAACCAAGCACTGTTTACTATTCAGGTATCTTAACATTTTGTAGTATTGTGGAAAATTGCAGATACATTTAATTATTTTGGTTGTACATTTTTGATGAGGTTGACTGTATTTTGTTATGGTCAAATTTAAATTATCTTTAGGCATTTATTTTGGTGAAAATTTAGGGAAAAACTTGTTTTACACTCGTTTTAGTGTAAAACTTGTTTTTATCCTTTAATGTAAAACATAATTTCTTAATATAAAACAAGTTTTACACATCTCTTACTGTAAAACAAATTTTTCATAAGACTGACTCTTCATTTTGAGACTGAGGAGTATGAATTTGGTGACCAGTTGTCACACATTTAAAAATATATATATGGGTATTTTTGATATTTATTGTTTTACAATCACTTTTAATATGTACTAACCAAACATAAGTAAGAATCACTTTTTGTTGGTGAAAAAATCAATTTTCTTATATTCACTTCTCGAAAATTGATTTTGAGGAATCAGAAGCAATGCCAAACTCACCCTAAGTCACTGCGTTAATTACTATTATGCTCCCTTCTGTGAAAGAAAATAGACATTTCCCTTTTGGTTTAAACTTGATATGATAAGCTTGAATGAGATGTTCTATATGAAAAATGTATGTTAATACCAATAAGTCTTTTTGTCTTTAACATTATTTCCTTTTTTATTCAAAAGATTCATTGACTAAGACCCATCAGAATGATACTATTAAACTTCATTAGATCACGAGTTCTTTTTAGAACGGTATCGTTTTTGCAATTTTTTTTGGCGGTGAAATGAGGTTGTTTGTTTAAACAAGGATGATAGTGGATTAGTGGTCTAGCTAGAAAATTACACCAGAACCTCAAAACACAGTGATTTCATGAGGCCAATTCTATGTTTATGTGTAATACACATTCAAGAAAGGCTTAGATATAACAATAATAACTGCATAATCTAAGAGCATGCATGATGGCTCGATCCCGGAAGATTAGAATTTTATGGTAAAACTTGGTTTCAAATCTTCCCCGTCTCTACACACACTCGCTTTCCCGTACTCTGACTTCTTTTGGAGGGAGAGATGTAATTGTAACATTAAGATAAAATTAACAGTGGTTTTCAAACACGATAAATCACTACCTTCTCATAGACCTGTAACAAACAATTTCATTCCTGTCTAAAACCCAGAAATCAAATTTCTAAAATAAAGTATACCTCAGCTAGACTCTAATCTTAGTGCACAGCCAAACTTTATCACAAGTCATTCAGTTGCGAAAACGGTGTCCACAGACTAAAGCCCATTTATCTTTCTGTGTCCCCCTTCATCATCCAGCACAAATGACCAGGAGTATTCCCAACCATGTAAAAATCTGAGGGATATATGAAGAATTTGAAGTTTGAACAGAGATACAGCTAAGGAAGGAAAAGGGACAAGGGGACAACTAAAGGAAGATTGCTCCAAGAGCAATTACAAATAAAATCCATGAATCATGCTCGTGATGAGATAAATCATAATACGGGTTATGGATTAAGAAAACCTGCTAAAATGAACTTTCAGGAACTACAGTAAATGGTTAGTTTCTACATGACTACATGCATAACTTTTATCATTAGCTTTTAAGTTCAGTTTAACAAGGTTCCTGCATCTTCACCAACAATGGTTACTCAGAAGCTTCGTCAATATTCTGTGCTTATTTACATTGTTTCCCTAAACCAAAAGTTAGGTTCAAGAGCAGTAGCTTGGAGCATATTATAACAAGACCAGGAAATATAGGCCGTGATCACCCGAATAGAGGGAGTTTTAAGGTTGTAGTTCTAGCTATCATAGACCACATGGTGGTAACTGGCACTATTGAGGATCTTCTAGCAAGTGCACTAATATATACTGCTAATAGGTGGGAAGAGAAGCATAATGAAATCTGAGGAACTCATTGTTGGGATCGCTCACCAACAAGAGAAATCGCAAGAAGAGACACCAAAATAACACACGCACACAAAACAAGACAAAACACACGATTTTACCGTGGTTCGGCTTAAAGCCTATTCCACCCAACAATAAGTATATTAAACTTCTCGATATTACAAGAATGGAGACTCCCTCTCTCTCAACACTCTTGAATATCCTCACCAACGCATACAAGCATAAAATTTCTCTCTCTAAATTATATGCCTATGCTAACTCTCTCTTGAGTTCTATCTAAAACTCTAATTAGTGAAGCCTATTTATAATGGGGAGGCACACTTATTTTCCCCTTCCTAACCGATGTGGGATTACTCTTCATATTCCTAACCGACAAAGGATTCTTGTAATCCTTTCCTAATCGACATTCTTCTCTTCCTAATCAATATAGGATCTTAACAATATTTCCTAATTGAAATAGGATTTTGGTAATATGGGTCAATTCCCAACAAATCTCCCCTTGACACAAATTCCCAAATCAACGCCTGAGAAACTCACTCTTTTCTCAGTTTTCTTCTTCTCCCTTTTGTCATCACAAAAGGATCTTCCACGCAAGGATTGTCCCTCCAAGTAACAAATATTCCTTGCACCTTTACACCCTTGAAGAATCAAACGTTTTCCTTTATACACTTTGCACGTCTGTCTTCTTCCAACATATCGGTACCCACGGGATGTCAATACTCCTAGTGAAAGCAAATTCGCAGTCGCACTAGGAGCCTACTTTACATTCAAAGCGGTTTTCACAGTCTCATCATGAAGCTTGAAGCGTACACTCCCAACACCTTCAATCTTCAATTTCTGTGCATTCCCAACTTTGATCTCTCAAAGTTGTCCTTCCGATCGCAAAGTGTCAAACATAGATCGATCCTTGTAAATATGCACTGAAGCAGCGGAATCTAACACCCATTCAGACTTCTTTTCTTCAGTTGAATCTGCAACAACCACCGTCTATGTCAAAAAGAAATCTCCATCACTATCAACTGTGTTGACATTCTCCTCGTTAACCTTTTTCTTTCCTATGACACCATGCATACTCTTCAAATCATCACAAAATTGCGGGCAACGCATTTGCATATGACCAGTCTCTCTACAGTAGAAGCACTCAACATTACCCATGTCTCTATCCCCTCTAGATTGAGACCTTGCTCTCCCCTTTGTGCCACCACGATTATAAGTCCTTCCTCTTTCAGAACCCTCTGCAACTAGTACTCTGCCCCATTGGAGAAGCTATCACTCCTCGACATCCTTTCATTATCCCTTAACGCTTTAACAACATCATCCAGTGTTAAAGTGGTCCTACCTGTCAACATCGTCTGCCTAAAAGACTTGTAAGACATTGGTAATGAAGCCAACGACAATAAAGCTTGCTCCTCATCTTTGATTATCTCTTCAACATTAGATAATCGACCTACTAGTTGACTGAAAGAATTTATATGGTCATGCAAACTTCCACCTTCATCAAGTTTCAAACAATACAAATCCATCTTCAAGAACAAGCGATTAGTCAACGACTTGGACGCATAAATACTAGCAAGTTTCTCCCAAATACCCCTTGGTGATTTCCCTTTCAAAACACTATATTTAATTTCGGGAGCAAGTGCAACTTGATTGTGCTCGAAGCCCTATTCTAAATCTTCGCCCAATCCGCGTCTTTCATCCCTTCCGGCTTGTCCTCTTCTAAAGCTTCATCAAGACCCTATTGAACCAACACATCTTGGATTGTCATCTGCCACACGGTGAAATCCATCATTCCTTGAAAATTGGGACTTGATACTTCGATCCTCCAATATCCATATTCCCTCGAATATATTTCTTCAAACTGCTGCTTCTGTCCGGACACAATTCCCAATGCTATGGACCTCAAAATCCAATCTCCACCGTTCAGATTGAAGATGTACGAGTCCCAAAGCTGCTCGCCAAAAATCAAGACGATCCAACGGTGAACGAACGCGCTACACCTGTTTTACCACCGCTGAGCTGAACAAATCCGAGCAGAAATTTGCTCTCTTGTTTTTCTTCGATTTTGGATCTCTTCCGTCGATGCTACTTCCCCCTTCAACCAAACTCTGATGCCACTTGTTGGGATCGCTCACCAACAAGAGAAATAGCAAGAAGAGACACCAAAATAACACACGCACACAAATCATGACAAAACACACGATTTTTCCGTGGTTCGGCTTAAAGCCTATTCCACCCAACAATAAGTATATTAAACTTTTCGATATTACAAGAATAGAGACTCCCTCTCTCTCAACACTCTTGAATATCTTCACCAACGCATACAAGCATAAAATTTATCTCTCTAAATTATATGCTTATGCTAACTCTCTCTTGAGTTCTATCTAAAACTCTAATTAGTGAAGCCTATTTATAATGGGGAGGCACACTTATTTTCCTATTCCTAACCGATGTGGGATTACTCTTCCTATTCCTAACCGACAAAGGATTCTTGTAATCATTTCCTAATCGACATTCTTCTCTTCCTAATCAATATAGGATCTTAACAATATTTCCTAATTGAAATAGGATTTTGGTAATATGGGTCAATTCCCAACACTCATGAGGAGTAACACAGTGACTCGTGTAGAAGAATGGAGTAGAGATCAGTAAACTCGGCAAACGGAGTAGTACCATTGTGTAGTACAATTCAGCTAACTCCATCTGAAAAATGCCATTCAAGTTTATTTACAGTCATTTTCCAAAACCACCAATTGTGTGGGACAGTAAATATCTGGGGTAATATGGTGAAAATATGGAAGTGGAAAAGATTGAAGTACACTAAGTAAAGTATGAAAAGTAGGCATAGTAACCCTGCACTGATGAAGCAGAATTGTTCTTGTTACTACATTCGAGTTTGGAATCAGTCTGTCTTTTTACAAAGTAATAACTGAAAATTTACACCTCACAGTATATTCCATTTTAATACACGTGAATATTTTTTACCACAACATCAGAAATCTCCAACAAAGCCTTGATCCAAGAATAATTAGAAACTTAGAGGGCTGAGACTCAAAATTCAATCAAAGCAATTATCCTTCTCCAAGTATGTGCCGTAAGCTTATTATCGCGTAAATCTAGCAACATCCTAATCCCATCATCTCCATCCAGAGAGAGCTGAGCCTCGGCTCACGCTTTCACTAATACACACTAGATCTACAACATGTAAAAAAGAATCGCAGGTATTTGGATATTACAATGCACAAACAATGTAAACAACAGCTGGGATTGGTTTGGTTCAAGTAACAGTAGTGAATAAAAATGCATATCAAATACTATACCTCCAGAAACAAACAGCAGCTGAGATTGGTGAAAATGGACTCCCCGAACCGGGCCATCATGCTCATCGAATTTGTCAATAAGTGTCCCCATTCGATAATCCCATAGCTGGATCACACCACTGTGAAGACTACATAGGATCCACGGCCTCTTAGGGTGGAAACTCAGTCCCTTCACTCTGTTACTCTTAGTCTCAAACTTCGTCAACATTTTTCCGCAATCAAATTACCAAACCCTAAACCCCTACAATTTATCACAATCCAAGCAGAAAATGCTCGCATTAGATCAGATTCAATAGCGAATTGCAAAAGAACGATTTATTGGATCAAATTCTAAACTGATGAAGAAATTGAAAACCTAATAACTGCAGATCTCAAAAAAAAAAAAAAAATCAAATCAAAGCGATGGCCATCAAACTTGTACCTGAGAATGAATTACTTGTACAGTAGATCAGTTTTATCACACTTCCACCGCAGCACATGAGCGATGGAGATGGAGATGGAGATCCCGCGAGCTCAGACACGGAGTGGCGATTCGGTAAATTTTGGCATTTGGGGATGTTGATACGGGATGAGTGAGGGTACTGTACTGTGTTGTACATTCATTGTAAAATGATTGTATATTACGCAAGTTTCCATTTGTTATTAGGCGTTTGATTATTTTTTTTGACGGTGATTTGTTTGGAAAGCGTGTCTAAAACTGCTGGGCCTTAGGGAATTGACGGCTTGGATCGGTTGTGTGTGTGTGTTTTTTTTTGGCTGATGTTACACTTTCATCTTAGAGTCAAAGTAAATTTTCATGTGATATATGCACGCTTATTAAATAAATATAATAAAAGAAAAGCAAATAATACAAGTAAGTTGAGTTATAACTGAACATAAAGTTTACAATATGGATGCAAGTGCACCCACCTTCTTCTCATCATTCAGTTAAAAAAAACCTTAAAATTTGTACTATATTTCTAAAAACTCACATAATTTGAGTAATATAATGCTCTCTCCGTTTCAGAGTATATGTCCACATTTTTTTTAATCCGTCTAAGAGTATATGTTCACTTCCAAAAATGGAAAAGAATCTTTACTACGAGTATTTTTCTCAATCATTCTCTCTCCTACTTTACTTTTATACTGACAATACTAATCAACTTAGGCCTTGTTTGTTTTTTGAATTCAGATCTGAAATGGGTTTGATTGTCTGAGAGAGTCAGACATTGAAGCATTAAGTGTGTTTGTTTTTCCCGATCTGAATCAGACGATACCACTTATTTACCTCTGAAGTGTTCAGACATAAAACTGATGCTGTCGAAAAAAATGGCTTCACAAAGCAGCAATTAAATTACTTGTCTAGCCCAGGATATCAGCCTTCTCTTGTATTTAGCCCTACACACACGAAATCAAACGTAAACTGCGCCGGGGGCTCTCCGGCAGAAGCCCCTCCGGCGTGAGAATCTGTTCACGAGAGAAATCACAAAGTACAGAGAAGAGAGAAAATGTGTACTGTCTGTGTACTTGAACATACCTTCCACTCAATGCAGCTTTTCTTTTTATATATCTATGTCAGGTGCCGCGCACGTGCACGGCGACATGTGTCTTGCACATGTCGCCCAAATGTGATGCTCGTGTATTGTCTCCAGCTGTCCAAATATGATTGGCCTGCACACTTTTCAAGAGAGGACGTTAACTCTGACATATTCTGTTATAATTGAAACAGATTTGGTGGGGGGAAATGACATGCTAATTTGTTACGTAACAAACACAATCCCCGGTTAAGCGACATGAAAGTCGCCTATTAAGCCGCACTTCTTGTTTTCGCCACGCTCGTGGCCACAGGGCCACCTAAAGGGCCGATCTCAGGGCCTCTTCGCTATTATCTTGTTAAAGGGGCCCAATCCATCAAAGCCCAAAAACACATAACTGGACCAAGCCCAAATACGGAAATACTTAAATAACAAGGCTTTATTTTTGGCGACATCAGAAGCCCCCAATTTCGAGATAAAATCCATTCATGGTTTCAGCGAGAAATTTGCCAGGTTGTCGCCTCAAGTGTTTATCTTAACCACGAAGTATCCTTCTAACATCTCCTCTGCCGACACGTGGTCGGTTATTGATCTTTGTGGGGCACAGCTAATTACTTTCTAGGACCGTCTTTTGTGAGTGTTTTTGTCAATTAAAAAAAAGGGGAAATCCAATTTTCAAAAAAAAAAAAAATCAACCCTTCAGTTACCGCGCCGCCTTTTGAGCCCCCAAGTCTTTACTATAAAACAAAATCTAGTATTTTTAATTTCTTTCTTATTCCTTTCTTTGCACTTTGTCTTCTTCTCCAAAGAAACCCTAGCTTCCCAAACCGTTCAACCTGAATCAATTTTCGCTCCTTTTCTCCAAGACGAACTGGAATTCTCGACATTTCTCTCATCCCCAATCTAGATTCTCCTTCAATTTCTGATTTCACCGGTTGCTTTTCCATCTCCATTAAACTTCCGCCCCTTCTGCTAGCGGCGCTTTGACTGTCGCCTGTATCCTTACTTTCCTACGACTCTCCAGGTACTTTCTTGTGACTTTTTCGTTTCTCATTATTTTCTTTTAGCTTCTTTTTGTTCCATGGCGAGGACCAAGATGTGTCTTAGAAAAGTCAAATTTGGTCAGTGTAGCATGTCTGGAGGGTTCTATAGAAAAGATAGAGGGGCTTGGATGAGAATGCCCTTAGATGAATTGGTTACCCTCCTAACTTCAAATAAGGCTGATTCGGCTATTATTAGTACTTTAGAAATAAAGGGTCATTCTGCTCTCAACAGAGCAGCCCCCATGTCGCGTACTTTTTTCAATTCTCGCGATTTGTGTCAACACATTTGTAACTTGTACCATAAAGCCCAGGAAGATGATGTTTCTAATGTTGAAAATTCCGCTCCTCCCAACTTAATTCAAAGACGTCGTTATAAACAGGTTATTCTTTCTTCTAGTGATTCAGGCGAGATGTCTGATCAGGCCAATACGCGATCTTGGGCGACTCCCCTTTCAGATCCCGCAGGTATAACTCTTAACCAGAACATTTTCGCTTCGAACAAACCGGGCCCCTCATCTGGTAATAATGAAGCCGGTCCGTCTAGCTCTTATCTCACTAATACCGCAAACACTTCTCAACCCGCCTCTACATTAGTACGTCACCCCATTACACCATGGCACACCAAATATGGGATCGATCATGTAAATTATCACATAGAACCCTTTCAGGGTGATACTTTCCTTGAGTTTGCGAGAAAGCGTGAAGATGGTGTTGTTGTCTATCCTTCCCAGCTAGAAGCAGGCTTTAGGTTTCCTATTGATCCTTTTATTAGTCATGTCCTTCATAAACTTCAGGCCGCTATCATTGAACTCCATCCTAATGCCATTAGGATAATAACTTGCTTCATTGTGGCTTGTAGGGCCTTACGTAAGGAACCATCGCTTCCCCTTCTGATTCATTTCTTTTTAAGTTATCAACATAAGACCGATTTTACTGATGGTACCTCTGAGACGAGAATGTCTCTGAAATATAGACCCGATATTAAAATGTTTACACCCCTTCCCGACAAAGTTCATAACTGGAAAGATGGGCCTTTGTTTGTCATTCCCGCACTGGATGGACTCATCCCTACTATCTTCAACCCTTAAAGACATCTTTGGGTAAGAAAAAACCCTTGAGTCCTGCTGACAAGTTGTTGGAAACCCGCATTCGGAATATCTTCTCAAACATTCCCAATTTTCCAAATGCTAAGATATCATGGAGACAAATTATGCGAGATCGCAAATTGTTGTGTCAAGTAGGGATTTTTGATAACTTTCCAATTGAAAAAGCCCGTGTCGCCATGATCTTCCCGCCTAGCTATGCCGGTTGGGAAGCTCATTCAGAAAATTTGCTATCTTCTGAATGCCGTCTATGTGGGATGCCAGGGAAACAATGTCTCGCAATGGCCCACGTTCTGGGCAGTGGCGGAGGTATGTAGGGGCAAGCAGGGGCAATTGTCCCCCCTTGAATTTTTTTTTTAAATAAATCAAAACGACGTCGTTTTGTATAAGTATAAATATAAACCTAAACCAATAGAATCAGAGTTGAACGAAAAAGAAAAGAAAAAAAAGGCAGGAGTGATTCAAGGAGCGACTTCAGCGGCGAGCGACGCCGACGCCACTGCGGAGACGGACAGAGGGCTTCTTGAACCTAGCGATTCTCAAGCAAAATCGATTCTCTATATTCTTCCCTATTCAAATATTTAGGTAAGAACTTCATCAATGTTGATTTCTCTATTCTATTATGTTGATTTCTCAATTAGGGTTAGGATTTTTTTTTTTTTGATTTGAATTTTGGGTTTTTACAACTCAATCAGATTGTTTAATCACTTTGGATTATTGAAATCAACATTATTTTTGTTTTTGTGAACAATCTCACTTTACTGATTGTAACTTGTTTTTTTTTTTTTTTTGTAGAATATGGAAAAATATTTCACATTTTTAGTTTTCTTTTGGTAGGTGTGATTTGTAAATGTTGAACATCTCAATCTATATGGTTATGTTGAAGTAAAATACTTTTGTTACGCCAAAAATCTACTACAATGTATTTTTGCTGCTAACAATTTTTCATTTTGCTTTGTGATTTGAATGACTGCAGGATGGTTGTTATTACTACTAGAAGCTATAGGTGGAGTAGACTTTTGCATTGAAGATGTTGGAAACGATATGCAAATGGTATCTTCGAAAGTGCAGGTAAGTACTAATACATATATAGGAGTACACCCAAAAAAAAAATATCGGGGGCGCTGCCCCCGAACCCCCGTTCATTATTCGTTTGGCCCAAAAAAGTCTTGCCCCCCTCCCTCAAATTCCTGGCTCCGCCACTGGTTCTGGGTACGCCCTCTTGACCTTGTGCCTCATATCTCCCTTCATTTATATTGTTGCACACTTGATAAATTTTACTGTGCTCTTTTTCCCAGGAATCAGAAAAGATGAGCTCTGGATCCCACCATAATGCCAACCTAAAATCTGAAACACGTCGTCGACGGATTTCAGAAGCCCGTGCTGACGACCTGAGCAAACTTACTTCAGATTTGGACTTGCCCTTGTCAAACGACGGGAAAGATGCAGATGCCATTGCCGACGACAAGGTTGAAACCGCTCTTGCCAGGAAAGTTGCGACAAGACCTTCAAAAAGGAGAAGGAGTGTAATAGAAGCGGATGAAGATGAGGAAGTGGATAAAGCCACCCCGACTGTGCAAACCCAAACCCAAAATGAACGAACCACTGAGCAACCCTCTGGTGAAGACTTGGGGAAGGGAATCACTGAAGAAGAGGATCCACGTCGCCATGATGATACTGAGATTGTTAACGAAGCTGCTGGTGATGAATTTTTGGCAGATGATGCTTTGGGGAAGCAGCCCATAATTGAAGACTTAACTGGTGATGAAGACAATGTTCGTTCCCCCATGCGGCCTTCACCTTCTATGAACCCTGTCCACAATGTCGAGAAAGCTAGCTGGCTGCAAGAAGGGTTTGTCAGGCCTTCTGATCCTGAAGGTCTTGGCGACCTTAATGAAGAGGCAATCAACAGAGCCGCTCCTTTGAAGGGTTTGATTATAGATGCACACGATGATGACGTAATCATACTGGGTTGTGCCGCAATAAAATGGGTTACCGACACCATGCAGGTTGATAACATGGCTGCTCAGGATAATGATGACATCTTTTGCGCTGCGGGCATAAACTTTTCTCTAGTACGTCGCCCTTATTATCATTGTCTTTATACTTCCTTGCTTCCTTTGATTCATCTCGCCCCTTAACCTCCTTTCGTGTCTTGCAGTTGGGCAGTTCTCTGGCGGCTTATCATTGCAAAGTTCAAATGCTAACTGCTAAACTAAAGGACAATGAGGAATTGTTGCAAAAGGATTCAAAGACCCATGAAAGTTTGACTAGAAGGGTGGCCCGGCGGGATGTTACAATCAATGACATGAACGGTGCCAACGAGGCTTTGCGGAAAAGGCTTGAGGCAAAGAAAGCTTTGGAAAGGGAACTTGAGGCAGTTAAGGCGGAATTTGATGCCGCTAAAACGGATCATCTCGCTAGTGTTGGTCTTTTGACTAGAAAAAATCAGTGCTTGAAGGATGAAAATCAACATTCAAGGGATGAGAATCAAAGAGTGAAGGCCGAACTTGTCGCTCTTGTCGAGGCTTCGGCCAAATTGAAAGAACAAGCCTCAAAAGCCTTTGCCGACTCCATGGATATAAGTGACCAATCCATTTTGCAGGTTATGCGTGCCACTGCAGCTAATCATGAAGAAATTCCCGCGATTACTATAGAACGTTTGGCTAAGTGGGGCTCTGAGCATATTTACAGTGAACATTCTCGCCGTGGTCACCCTTTGGTGCCTTACTCTAAGGAAGAGCTTGAGACTTTAAGGGGAGAAGACTTCCTATTCAAACGGCCTAAATGGACTCCTCCTCCTATTATTAAACCAAACACTGTTACTTTGTGGGATACTTTGTGTGAGGAGAAAAATGCAACTCTTGATGAAGCCCGTAAAGCTGCTCTTTCCGGTGTTGATAAGGGTCCTACCGAGAACAATTAAGATGCTAATGCCCCCCTGGCTCAAAATTATGCTTGTGTCTTTTTATTAGACTCTGTCTTTTAATTAATTTTATCTTGTTGGCTTGCATGCCGTTTATTATATTGGGGGCCTGCGTGCCCATTTGAACATTATGTTTCCGCCTTTAAATAACTTATAACCTTGCAAATTGTGTATTCATGTTCATACTCCTCTTGAAAATGTGAGGTTGTCTTTAGGCGACCTTGCTTTTCAAGTTTGTTTAACTTTTCGCTCCATCCTGTATTTGTCGCTACCTAGCATCCATGGAGATTTATCTTGCCTTTGGCAGTAGACTTTCACAAGCCGCATTCCTTAAGATTTATTCACTTATCCTTTTCATCATATCGCAAATGCTTACACAAGTATCATTTGCTAAGGTTTATACAAGTAACCCCAGTTCATGTCGCAAATGCTTATACAAGTAGCATTTGCAAAGGTTTATACAAGTAACCTTTGCTAAGGTTTATACAAGTAATCTCAGCTCATGTTGCAAATGCTTATACAAGTATCATTTGCTAAGGTTTATACAAGTAACCTCAGTTCATGTCGCAAATTCTTATACAAGTAGCATTTGCAAAGGTTTATACAAGTAACCTTTGCTGAGGTTTATACAAGTAACCTCAGTTTATGACTCAGTCGCGTGATGTCATCTTGGTCTTGTCACTTTCATTAGCATGTACACGTGTACGATGCATAAAGCTCAGTCCATCATAATTTCGAGTGATGTCAGGATGATGGTTGCCGCCTATGTGTGGGGGTCATTACTTCGAAGTAACTCTCAGCCCCCAAAATCTAATGAAGTCTGACATGAATCTTTTGATGTGACCATTTGAACTACTATTTTCATCATTACCTCGAGAACTGAGTAGGCACTATGTCATTTATGGTGGCTTTTGTTTATTTGACTCTTCATATTTTCGGGCCTATAAAAGGCGGATTTCCCCCTTACACTTCTCAACTTTCAAGCAATCTTTCCTTCTCATTTTCCACAATAATGTCTTCCGACTCCTTCAACTACAAAGATCAGGATATGGGTGGTTGGGATTCAGATTCCACCTATCCCCCTTTTCCACCTACTCCTCCAGAATCGTCTCCCTCAGATAGCAATGGTGAACCTTCCTCGCCAAATATTGTTTCTAGTTCTGATGATTCGTCTTCCTCAGAGGGCAAATCTTCCAGCCATGATGAGACTGATGAAGAAGAAAATGGTGACTCCGAAGACCATAATGGTGACAACGTTGATGGCGGCCAGAATGAGAACAATAATGAAGATGTGGAGATGCCCCCTGCTGAACCCTCTAGCAGCTCTAGTGATTCTGGTGGGGATGGGGATGACGAGATGGGTGAGGGAGATGATGACGATGATGATGATGACGATGATGATGGAGGGAATCCCGCTGTAGTTGTGATCGTCCTTGTCTTTCCTTAGTTTCCGTTAATGCAACTTCCTTATCGCCTTTTTTAATATGTAGTCCTTTTTTATTTTGATGTCTTTTTGGTTGGCTATGATCCCGGCCAGTTGTGGGATCCTTTTGTTAATATAACCTTCCTTGTCGCTTTTTTTTTCTTATATTCCTTTCATGTTGCAACTGATTGAGCGGTACTTTGGGGCAGACCTTATTAAGCTTTTTCGTTCTTTTGCCTTTAACATAAAGCGAGATGAAAATGCAGCCATTCTCGCTCGTTTATGCAAAATCAAATAAATGTATCATTTAGTCAATTTTATAAATAAAGTCACCACAAATCATTCATGACATTCATTGAGGAAACTCTAAGATTTGAATATATTCACATGCCCATGAATCATAACATGATATAGTCTTGCATCAGGAATTACAAGTTTTGTCATGAACAAGTAAAATCATAAAACTATAATTTAGTATGGTCTTTAACAATACCATGACCATTTAGGGAAAACAAATAAACTTAGTTTTTAAAACATATAACAGGATTGATCCACCTTGGGAAGCTGACAATTTTAAGGATAATACGGCTTCAAATGATCAATACTCCAGGCATTCTTGATCTCCTTCCCGCTAGCATCTTTAAGGCGGTATGTCCCATCTCGCACAATCCTGTCCACCTGAAAAGGTCCTTCCCACTTGGGGTCCAACTTTGAGAATCCCGGTTTTGGTCCTATTGCTTCCACACTCCTAAGGGCCCAATCTCCTACACTGAGAGCCCGCCTCTTAACCCGCTTGTCATGCTGGGACTTCATCCTTTGCTTATAATTGATCATTTTCATTCTGGCTTGGAGTCGCCGCTCTTCGCTCAAATCTAGCTCATTGCACCTTCTCTGCCTGTTTCTTTCTTCCTCATAGTAAGCTACCTTGTGCGTTGGCAAGGCCATTTCTGCCGGCGCCATAGCCTCCGACCCATAGGTTAAGGCAAAAGCGGTTTATCCAGTTGACCCCTTGATGGTTGTCCTCACGTACCATAGAGCTGTAGGGAGCTCTTCAAGCCATGCCGCCCTACGTTCCTTGATGTTTTTGGACAATACCTCAAGCACTTGCTTGTTTGCGGCCTCCACCTGCCCATTACATTGTGGCTTGTAAACTGCAGCAGTCCAATGTTTGACATTTAACCTGGCGCATTCCGCAGTCAATCTTTGCCCAAACTGAGGCCCATTATCTGAAATGATGGCTCTTGGCAACCCATACCTACACCACATATTTTCCGTGACAAAACGGATAATATCATCAACTTTTGTGGACGCCAGTGATTTAGCTTCAGTCCACTTTGTGAAGTAACCTACCGCGATAACCACCATCTGATATCCATCTTTGGCCTTAGGGAAGGGCCCTATAAGATCAATCCCCCACATATCGAAGGTCCATACCGCCACTACCGGTGTTTGTTCCGTGGCGGGTTGTCTGGGGATGTGGGCATGCCGCTGACATTGATCACACTTTCTAACATATTCTTCAGCATCCTTCTTCAAAGTTGGCCAATAATACCCATGAAACAATATTTTATCCGCCAAGGTCCTTGCCCCTGGGTGTCCACCACATACCACATCATGAATCTCAAACAAAACCTGATCTGTCAACTCGGGCTCCACGCATCTCATTAATGGCTTTGAAAATGACCTTCTATAGAGTACTCCATCCTGCACTGTATACCGCGGGGCTGTTCTCTTTTACAATCCTTGCCTTGTCTTCACTTGTCGGCAATTCTTCCTTTTCCAGGTATGCCTTCATCTCGCTAACCTAGTTGCCTTCTCCCACTCCTATTTCCATAACTACCGGCCTTGAGATCGCGGGTTCCTCGAGGTATTCAATAGCAACTTTCCTTGGCAAGTTTTCTATTACTTCGCATGCCGCCTTACTGAGCATGTCAGCCTTCTCGTTCTCTTGCATGTCAATCCTTGCCAATTCCCAGAACTCAAAACTCCCCAGCAAACATCTCTCCAACTCACAATACTTTATCAACACGGGATGCACTACCCTAAATTTCCCCTTTACTTGATTCACAATCAATTGAGAATATGAATGAATTACCACATGCTTCATCCCCGACGATTTACACAGTTCCAAACCGGCAATTAAAGCCTCATATTCTGCCTGATTATTAGATGCCGCGAACTTGAATCTTAAGGCTTTCTCATATTTGCATTCCTCCTGTGGTGCTGTCAAAAGGATTCCCGCTCCTCCTTTATCCTTTGCTGATGATCCGTCCACATACAACATCCAACAATCCTCCGGCCTCTCCACCGGTTCTGAGCTTGATGGATCTTGAGAAATTGCCTTCCTTTTCCTAGTTGTTATCTCCACATCCTCCCTTGATCTTTCAAATGAAGTTTCAACCACAAAGTCGGTAAGGGCTTGCGCCTTTATAGCTTTCCGGCTTTCATAACTTATCTCAAATTCCGTTAACTCAATGGACCACTTCAATAGCCTTCCCGCAGAGTCAGACTGCTGCAAGATCTTCCTCAATGGTGCATGAGAGAAAACAGTGATAGGATGAGAAAGAAAATATGCCTGAGTTTCCTTGATGCTATGACCAAAGCATACGCCAATTTTTCGGCATCAAAATATTTCGTTTCCACCTCTCCCAAGGCTTTTGAGACATAGTAGGTTTTTTGAACACCATTTTCCTCCCTTACCAGAACTGCGGCAACCGCCAAGTCTGTTTCTGCTAAGTATACATAGTCTTTCTCCCTCGACCGGGCTGGACAAAATAGGCGGCTTTCCCATGTAGTCTTTAATGTCCTGGAATGCCTTGTCACATTTCTCATCCCATGAAACCTTTGGCTTCCCTTTAAAATCTTGAAAAAGGGCAAGAATCTTTGTGCAGACCTAGAAAAAAAATCTTCCCAATGCTATGATTCTCCCATTCAGCCTTTGAACTTCCTGGATTGTCCGGGGTGGCGACATCTTCAACAAAGCTTCAATTTTTTCTGGGTTGGCCTCAATACCTCGCCTGTTGACCAAAAAACCCAAGAACTTTCCCGCTGTTACTCCAAACGTGCATTTTCCCGGATTCAACTTCATGGAGTTTGCCCTCAGATTAGCAAAAGTTTCCGCCAAGTCGTCTAGATGATCCCTCTTTGGTCTTTATGGCCATGTCATCAATATACGTCTACATTTCGCCCTATTTATGACTTGAAGACTTTGTTCACCATTCTTTGAAAAGTAGCGCCGGCATTTTTCAATCCAAACGGCATCATTATGTAGGAAAAATTTCCGATGGGGGTGCGGAAAGCCGTTTTTGCTTTATCTACTTCTGCCGTTTTTATCTGATGGTAACCGGAATACGCATCGATAAAACTTAGTAATTTGTGGCCAGCAATTAAATCAACTAACTTGTCAATTCTTGGCAGAGGGTAACAATCTTTGGGGCATGCCGTATTCAAATCCGTAAAATCTATGCACATTCGCCACTTTCCATTAGCTTCTTTTTTTTCCATAACGGGTCATGCCAGCCAAATAGGATAATTGATTTCCTCTATTATTCCCGCCTTTAATAGTTTCTCCACCTCTTCTACGACTGCTTTCTCTTTTTCAGCTGACAAGTATCTGACCCTTTGCTTGAATGGCTCAACGTTAAGATCTGCATTGAGGCAATGCATATCCACATTCTCATCCACCCCGCTCATGTCCTCCGGTTTCCATGCAAAAAATGTCCACATTCTCTCTCAAAAAGCAAACCAAGCTTTCCCGCTCACCGGACGCAGCTGTCCTCCAATTTTAATCTTCTGTTCTGGGAACTCGTCATTGATCACCACCTCTTCTAATTCCTCTGATGCCTGAATGTCTGGCTCGTCCCTCATCTGTAAAGTATCAACCACTATCTTGCCGCCTTTATTTCTCTTCTTTGCACCCTTGCCTTTATTCTTATTTTCTGCGGGATTGCCAATTGGCAGACCTTCTGGTGTTTCCATCTCTATCTCTTCACATTCTTCCTCCGACATGACCTCCTCAATGGTGGGCTCATCAACCTGCACAAACTGTACTGCCCTAGACCAGTTTATCTCCGCTTCAATTAGAATTAAATCCATCTGATTCCTTTCCGATGGTACTTCATCCTTCTCGTTAATCCCTTCATCCTCAAATTCTTCCACTACATATGCCTCATCTGAATTTACTTCTTGCCTTGCATTATCGTTATAAATGGGAATAATTGTTGTTCCTTCCCGCATGCTTGGGGTTTCCTCCCATTTGGCATTTTCCTCTGCATCTATTATCATGTTGATCCCAGATCCTTTAATAGTTAAAGCGGTTGTAAGGAACTTGTGCTTTCCATTTTTCCCTTCTGAATCTCCAACCTTTTCCTCATGACATCCATGGCATTACCAGTAATACATCCGATCCCCTTCGGAGTTGGAAATTTGACCCTTTGGTGAGGAATAGATACAACCATTTCAAAACTCTGCATGAAAGGTATGCCAATGATGGCATTGTATGGAGAGAGCAAGTCAATTACCATAAAATCCACAGTTCTGGTTCTGGTCAATTCTCCTTCCCCTATCTCCATCACTAGAGCTATGGTACCTTTCACCTTGACTGTGTGATTGGTGAACCCTTCCAAAAACCCCTTATAGGGTACCAGGTTGGCGTCAGTGTAATTCATATTCTTGAAAGCATCATAATACAAAATGTTGCGGCTAGCCCCTGAATCTACCAATACCCTATGCAGGATATTATTTCCAGTATAGATTGTGATAACTAGGGGTTGGTTGCCATGTACAAAAGTTACAGCTAACTCATTTCTAGTAAAACTGATAACTTTTTCCTCTTGTGGGGGGTATGCCGGGATATTAAAGGAATGCGACAAGGTCATAATCTGTTGATTAAGTTGGGATATACTTATAGGTTGATGAATAACCGGGATCACATTTCGCCCATCCTGGCGGGGTGATTGATTCTCCTGCAATACATATTCCCGCAGTTCTCCACTATCAATCCGCATCTGAATAACTCTTTTCAGATTGTAACAATCATCAGTCATGTGTCCTCTATCCTGATGATATTCACAGAAACAGTTCTGATCCTGCTTGGCCCTTTCCGGCATCGGGAAGGCTGGCGGGAGCTGGACGGCACGTAAGATTTCACTTGGTCTGTCGTTCAACTTATCAAACTTTATTATTCTCTTGGGACCTCGTCCCCCGGTGCACCCCCTACAGTGGCCTCCTTGATTTCCTCCCCTTCCCGCCGGCTCTACTTGCTCCGGCTTGATATACTCAATTCTATCTTTCACATTCTTTTTTGGAGCCGCCGTTGGCGCCATAAATACCTCATCGCCGTCATCTCCTCCAAAATACCCTCTAACTCTTTCATAGAGCTCCTTCAACGTTTGTGGAAACCTCATTCCTAATTCCCTTTTGAAATGCCCTGATGCCACACCAGCCATATATAGCATGATAATATTACTGTCATCTATATCTGAGATCCGGGTAGCTATTCTCATAAACCGGTCTGTATATCCCACAATTCCTTCTCCAGCTTTTTGTCTAATCCCACACAACTCCTGTTTGACTGCGGGTTGGGCACCAGTTGCCCCAAACTTGTTAATGAACTTCCTTTTGAAATCCTGATATCCCAGCATGGATCCTGCGGGTTGCAAGAGGAACCAATCCAAAGCATGGTTTGTCAAAGTACTAGCAAACGTTCTACAAAGGATAGCCTCATCTCTGGTTAAGATGGTCATGGTGACCTCAAAACCTCCAATGTGCGTTCTCGCCGCAGTA
The DNA here is from genome assembly GCA_026119855.1 of Campanula takesimana. Taxonomy (NCBI): domain Eukaryota; kingdom Viridiplantae; phylum Streptophyta; class Magnoliopsida; order Asterales; family Campanulaceae; genus Campanula; species Campanula takesimana. The sequence goes on along the minus strand of JAOWBW010000940.1, from coordinate 42,097 downwards.
TGGCCATTATACTTCTCCAAATTTGGCAACCGGAACTCAGGATCGGGGTATGCCTCCTGAATATATCTTGCAAATGGAGCAAGATATGAGTCCTTATCCTCTTCCTTCTTTCCTCTTCCAATTTTCCCAATCGCCGAGCGAACTCCTGCATCCAACCCGTTTCCTCTGGTCTGCCTTGACCCTTTCCGCCTAAACGACCTCCTTCGATGCGGTTTCCTCCATCTTGATATGATGCAGAATCCTCATCTCCATCACACTCATAGTAGAATGATTCCTCCACCGTATTTCCCGGTTGATAATAAATCTTCTTCTTCATCCCATTTTCCATCACAATTTGCGGCTTGCGCTTCGTCACTACTACAGATCTGCTCTTCATGGCAGCCTGATCTGGGATCGTTTCTTTCTCCTTCTCCTTACATTTGTTCCTTAGTCCCTCCTGAATAACTTCAAGCCTTCCTTGACCTTGAATATTCTCCGTTTGGCGCACTACTTGTGGGATAGGAGTGGGGTTTTGCCCAAGTTTTGTCAGCCGGTTGTTGTTGGCTATTAACTGTAACAGCAATTGATTTTGATTCCACAATCGCTCAATTTCAGCGGCAGCCACGTTTTCCTCCACCGGTGGGTTCTGTCGGTCGCCCCCTTCATCTACCTCTGTTAAAAACTCTAATCGGGTAATTTCACCCGTCTCTGCACCTATACGCTGATTGCCATTAGTGTCGATCGTAGTGGAACCACCGGCGCCTACCTGCTGATTTGATAATAGACCAGCTATCATATTTTTCACCGGAGTAACTTGCACCATTCTTATCGTTACCTTAGATTAAACAAAGAAAAAAATTCTATCAATGGAAACTTCCCAGACAAGGAACAAAAACAAACCAGGAAGAAATCACTCTCAATCAATTGAAAAACTCCCAAATCAAATGAATCGAAAAAGCTCAAGTAATGGTTAAACAAAGAGAGGTCGAGTCCCGGCAACGGAACCAACTGATGCTGCCGGAAAAAATGGCTTCACAAAGCAACAACTAAATTACTTGTCTAGCCCAGGATATCAGCCTTCTCTTGTATTTAGACCTTCACACACGAAATCAAACGTAAACTGCGCCGGGGACTCTCCGGCAGAAGCCCCTCCGGCATGAGAATCAGTTCACGAGAGAAATCACAAAGTACAGAGAAAAGAGAAAATGTGTACTGTCTGTGTACTTGAACATACCTTCCACTCAATGCAGCTTTTCTTTTTATATATCTATGTCAGGTGCCGAGCACGTGCACGGCGACATGTGCCTTGCACATGTCACCCAAATGTGATGCTCGTGTATTGTCTCCAGCTGTCCAAATATGATTGGCATGCACACTTTTCAAGAGAGGACGTTAACTCTGACATATTCTGTTATAATTGAAACAGGTTTGGTGGGGGCCAATGACATGCTAATTTGTTACGTAACAAACACAATCCCTGGTTAAGCGACATGAAAGTCGCCTATTAAGCCCCACTTCTTGTTTTCGCCAGGCTCGTGGCAACAGGGCCACCTAAAGGGCCGATCTCAGAGCCTCTTCGCTATTATCTTGTTAAAGGGGCCCAATCCATCAAAGCCCAAAAACACATAACTGGACCAAGCCCAAATACGGAAATACTTAAATAACAAGGCTTTATTTTTGGCGACATAAAAAACCAAGACTTATTTGCCTCTGAATCAAATTTGGACAAAACTATCCCTATTGTATTTCATAAATTCCAGCACTACCTTTCTCATTTCTTCTCCCTCAACATTCCTCTCTCCTCAGTCCTCTTTTCCTCCAACATGGAGATAAAAAAAAAACAAAAAAAATCAGGAGATAATGAATTTAATTTGTATGTACTCTGTACCTATAAAATTTATATGCTTGTTTCTATTATTAATGTGTACAATATACTCTCTTTGTCCCGTTCGAAATAGTATTTTTGTAGCTTTTATTATACTTTAATTAATAATTTGAATAAAAAAATTATACCAATGTAAATCTAGAAATTGTTATTGGGAATATTATTAATCATGATACGATAACAATACTTAAATTTTTATTAGAATCATTATGTTTCTTTAAAAGACTTGGTCAAAGTGTAGCCAATTTATTAAAATCATATATCAAGTGAAATGGAAGGTGTATAATATTTTTTTGAAGGTTTGTGTTTCTATTTTTAAATCTGAGATTTGGTTTTTTTATTCATTGAAGTTTATATTACTGATTTGATAAATATTTTTTTGTTAAAATGCGACAATATTAAAGACATTCAACACTTCTTATTAATTCTGATAATTATATAATATTTTAAAGGATAAAATGGTAAAACAGACTCATTCAGAAGATGAATTCAGATGGATAATCAAACAGCTTGACTAATTCAGAAATCAGACTTCAGACGTTGCCTCTTATCAATTCAGCCATATTCAGATGTAAAATCAGATTTCAGGACTTAACACTTAAAAAAACAAACGCCGCCTTACTATTCTATCTCACTCATTATCTCTCATACTTTTCTTTTATACTCAACACTTATATCACTTCCACCATTTCTTAATCTCCATATAAATGAGAGGGTGGATTTATACTTTGAGACGGAGGGAATAATTTGTAGTTCAGTGCTTAGTTTGAATAGTAATAGTGGGTACTTTAATGATAGATAAATTGCCCGTATGCTACATCAAATGCCCATGAATTGTAATAGTGGGTACTTTAATGATAGATAAATTGCCCGTATGCTACATCAAATGGCCATGGCGGCTACAACTAGGCCTATAAATAGGCTAACACAAATTTCCCTAATGAGATTCGAACTTGAGACCTCCACATGGGAAGCTATCACCGGATACCGCTTGAGATAGAGATCTTTGGTAATAGTGGGTACTTCAATTATTAAAATAGGTTTCAAGTTCAACTCATGTTAAGTGTATTTTGCTTTGATTTTAAAGTTTACTCCCTCCGTCCTAGCAGAAGTGAGACTTCTTTCCCTTTTGGTCCGTCCCACCAAAAGTGAGACTGCCTAAAATGGAAATGTTTCAACCCCACTTATTCTCTCTCTCTTCATTTTCCACCACTCAATTTATTCAATCAACACTACTCTTTACCCACTCATTCTCTCTCTTCATTTTCCATCACTCAATTTATTCAACTTACTCTACTATTTACCCCACTCATTCTCTCTCTTCATTTTCAACCACACACTTACAAAGTTTTCTTAAATATTGTGCACACTCCTCTAGTCCTACTTGTGCTGGGACGGATAGTGAGTATATTTTGTGCAATCACTTTTATTTTTTGGTCTACTAGTAGAATATAATTATACAAAACACTATTCCCTCCGTTCTTTTTAAATTTACAAAAATTGTTATTTTAGTTGTTCCACTTTAATCTACAAAGTCTCAAAATAGAAATGTTTTAATATTTTTTAAACAGTGAAACTTACTTGTCATATTCATAGCAACTATCCACTTATTATTTTCTTAATTATTGGGCCAAAAACATTTTTTTGTAAATTAACGAGAGATAGAGGTAGTATATATTATGCAAATAGGCAAACGGTAGGTTGAGGCCTCATTTGGTGTACGGGAATTTGGGTCCGGGAATGGATATTTGATTCTCATGTAACACTTAACTTGGTTTGGTGTACCCATAATGACGGATAAGGGAATGGGAATATGTTTCCTACGGGTATCAAATGCCCAATATTCAAGGTCATCTTAATCCTATGATGATATGTGGGTTTCTGATATCCATTCCTATAGAATCCTAAAAAAAACAAAAAATTATCACTCTAATTTTTATTAAAGCCGACTAGTTAAAACCCTAATCCACCTCAACTAGTTTATTCCTATCCAAATAGTCTGTCATATCTCTCTCCAAACTCCATATCCAAAATTTCAAACCTGTTGTTGATTAACCATGCACAAACCTCCGAAGTCCAATCAAAACATTAGAGTAAATCTGGTTACAAAACAGAATAAACATGATGTCGCCAAACTTAAGTATCATTTGTAATCGGAGCGTCGGCTTTATTGGGCCCAACCAAAATGTTTCTTGTTGATATTTAATGGGCCAAACTCATAAGTGAGAAAGCAACAATGAAAGGAATGGAGCCCATGGACCATGAAATGATATAATCCAAGGAAATAAGATTTCGAGAATGGAGATATACAGGAGGCGGCTTGCATGCCGCACAAGGCGGGAAGTTCAGATTTACTTACGTAGCCAATTTATATGAATGTGGTCCCCACAATATCCGATCGATAATAACAGAATGTGTCAGAGATTAACGTCCCTGCATGGGAAAGCGTGAGAACCAATCAGAGGAAGACAGCTGGAAATATTCACGAGCGTCACATGGAAAGGTCACGCGTAAAGCACATGACGGGAAAGCACGTGCGGTACGCCTGACATCAATGCATATAAGGAAGCCATCATTCATTTTGACAGGTATGTTGAAGTACGCACACACAGTACACCTTTGAATTGGGTACTTGGAGATTATTTCGTGAACTGATTCTCACGCCGGAGGGGCTTCTACCGGATAGCCCCCGGCGCAGTTTACGTTTGTCTCATGTGTGCATGTCTTAATCAAAGAAAATGCTGATTTCCTTCAGCTAGACTCAGATCCCGTTGCTATTCGGACTTCTCCATTTTTCTTTCTGTATCTCCAACCGCTTTTTCATGACTTCCATGACGTTACTAGTTATGCACCCAATTCCCTTTGGGGTTGGGAATTTAACCCTTTGATGCGGGATGGACACCACCATTTCAAAGGTTTGCATAAACGGAATGCCAATGATTGCGTTATAGGGGGACACCAAATCTATCACCATAAACTCCACGGTTCTCGTCCTAGTCAATTCTCCTTCGCCAATTTCTACTCTCAAGGCTATGGTACCCTTCACTTTGACTGTGTGATTGGTAAATCCCTCTAGGAATCCTTTGTAAGGAACTAGATTCGCCTCCGTGTAGTTCATCTTTTTGAAAGCGTCATAATACAGAATGTTGCGGCTTGCTCCTGAATCCACTAACACTCTATGCAAGATATTGTTACCCGGGTAAATCGTTATCACCAAGGGTTGGCTTGCATGAGTTACTGTCACGGCCAGCTCTTTCCTGGTGAAGCTAATGACTCTTTCTTCTTGTGGAGGATAGGCGGGAATGTTAAAAGTATGCGAAAGCGTCATGATTTGCTGGTTTAATTGGCCTATGCTTACAGGTTGATGAATGACAGGTATCACATTCCTTCTGTCTTATCGGACCTCTTGGTTTGCCGGCAATACATATTCCCGCAACTCCCCTTGATCAATCCGCATTTGAATGACCCCCTTCAAATTATAGCAATCGTCCGTCATGTGCCCCCTATCCTGATGATACTCACAAAAGCTATTTTGATCTTGCTTTGCTCTCTCCGGCATTGGGAAAGCCGGTGGGAGTTGCACGGCACGCAGGATCTCACTCGGTCTAGCATTCAACTTATCAAACCTGATTATTTTCCTGGGCCCCCTTCCACCATAGACTACGAGCTCGGACCCGGTTGACGCCATTTTTTGAGGCAGCATCAGATAGGATACCGCCTCAAATCAGGAAGGAGGAAATCGCTTCGAGGGAAGCCGATTAGGCGGGAAGATTCAAGGGCAACCCGAGGAAGCGGGATGGTTGCAAGAGTTTGCAAGGAGATTAGGCAAACTTGAGAAGGGACAGCGTGAGGACGACAGGGTTCGTTTTTGGCTCCTTTTGCAAGGTATATTCAGGAGGCGCATCCCGATCCCGACTTTAGATTGCCAAATCTGGAAAAATATAATGGACATACGGCAGCAAGGACACATATTGGCGGCTTTGAGGTCACTATGACCATTCTGACAAGAGATGAAACAATACTCTCCAGAACTTTTACAACGTTAACAGAGCATGCCCTAGACTAGTTTTTGCTACAGCCTGCGGGATCGATCTTAGGCTATCAAGATTTCAAGCGAAAGTTTATCAACAAATTTGGGGCCACGGGAGCTCAACCCGCTGTTAAGCAGGAATTGTGCGGAATAAGGCAGAAAGTTGGAGAAGGGATCGCGGGTTACACAGACAGATTCATGAAAATTGCCAACCGAATTTCTGATATAGATGACAGCAATATCATAATGCTATACATGGCAGGAGTAGCGTCAGGACACTTCAAAAGGGAATTGGGAATGAGGTTGCCGCAAACTTTAAAAGAACTCTATGAGTGAGTCAGAGGATATTGCGGGGGTGACGACGTTGAAGAAATTTCTACAGCTCCGTTGGCTGCTCCAAAGAAGAGCATGAAAGATAGGATTGAGTATGTCAAGCCCGAAAGGGGTGAACCGGCGGGAAGAGGAGGAAACCAAGCGGGACGAGGCGGAGGACGAAATGGTGGAAGGGGGCCCAGGAAAATAATCAGGTTTGATAAGTTGAATGCTAGACCGAATGAGATCCTGCGTGCCGTGCAACTCCCACCGGCTTTCCCAATGCCGGAGAGAGCAAAGCAAGATCAAAATAGCTTTTGTGAGTATCATCAGGATAGGGGGCACATGACGGACGATTGCTATAATTTGAAGAGGGTCATTCAAATGCGAATTGATCAAGGGGAGTTGCGGGAATATGTATTGCCGGCAAACCAAGCGGTCCGACAAGACGGGAGGAATGTGATACCTGTCATTCATCAACCTGTAAGCATAGGCCAATTAAACCAGCAAATCATGACGCTTTCGCATACTTTTAACATTCCCGCCTATCCTCCACAAGAAGAAAGAGTCATTATCTTTACCAGGAAAGAGCTGGCCGTGACAGTAACTCATGCAAGCCAACCCTTGGTGATAACGATTTACCCGGGTAACAATATCTTGCATAGAGTGTTAGTGGATTCAGGAGCAAGGCGCAACATTCTGTATTATGACGCTTTCAAAAAGATGAACTACACGGAGGCGAATCTAGTTCCTTACAAAGGATTCCTAGAGGGATTTACCAATCACACAGTCAAAGTGAAGGGTACCATAGCCTTGGCAGTAGAAATTGGCGAAGGAGAATTGACTAGGACGAGAACCGTGGAGTTTATGGTGATAGATTTGGTGTCCCCCTATAACGCAATCATTGGCATTCCGTTTATGCAAACCTTTGAAATGGTGGTGTCCATCCCGCATCAAAGGGTTAAATTCCCAACCCCAAAGGGAATTGGGTGCATAACTAGTAACGTCATGGAAATCATGAAAAAGCGGTTGGAGATACAGAAAGAAAAAATGGAGAAGTCCGAATAGCAACGGGATCTGAGTCTAGCTGAAGGAAATCAGCCTTTTCTTTGATTAAGACCTGCACACATGAGACAAACGTAAACTGCACCGGGGGCTATCCGGCAGAAGCCCCTCCGGCGTGAGAATCAGTTCACGAAATAATCTCAAAGTACCCAATTCAAAGGTGTACTGTGTGTGCGTACTTCAACATACCTGTCAAAATGAACGATGGCTTCCTTATATGCATTGATGTCAGGCGTACCGCACGTGCTTTCCCGTCATGTGCTTTACGCGTGACCTTTCCATGTGACGCTCGTGAATATTTCCAGCTGTCTTCCTCTGATTGGTTCTCACGCTTTCCCATGCAAGGACAATCTCTGACACATTCTGTTATTATCGATCGGATATTGTGGGGACCACATTCATATAAATTGGCTACGCAAGTAAATCTGAACTTCCCGCCTTGTGCGGCATGCAAGCCGCCTCCTGTATATCTCGATTCTCGAAATCTTATTTCCTTGGATTATATCATTTCATGGTCCATGGGCTCCATTCCTTTCATTGTTGCTTTCTCACTTATGAGTTTGGCCCATTAAATATCAACAAGAAACATTTTGGTTGGGCCCAATAAAGCTGACGCTCCGATTACAAATGATTCTTAAGTTTGGCGACATCAAAACAATTTTATCTCAAATCCTTTACGATGATCCAATGTTTCCATACTAAGTCAAATATAAAAAGGTTGCCGGTAACGTTGAGTTTAATACTCCCTCCTTCTCAAAATAATCTTCTCATTTGCTATTTCTTATTGTCCCAAAAAGTTCTTCCCATTTCTACAATTGGGCTTCAAATGCATAAACAAAACATGACTAGTGAAACAGGTACTCATATCCTTAAAAAGTTTGAATAGTTAAACGCGAAGAACATTTTGGGACGGAGGAAGTAATTAATATTTCTTCAACTGATGCATGAGGCTTTTTAATTCTTCCTTCAAAATCTTCAGCTTGAATATGTGCTCTCCTCTTTGTTCTCCTTATATATGGAACCTAGTTATTTTCTGTTTATTTTTGGATGGGAATCAAAGAATACGGAGTATGTTATTTTTTAATTAGTTTTGAACCTTGAACCAATCTAAGTTACTGTAAAAAGGTTCTTTTTGAAAAAAAAATAAAAAATAACTTCATGTTGTTAAATTAAATTTAAAAGGAAAAAAAAAAAAGAACAAGAAAAACATTACCCATCAGGTAGGAATATCAACCAAACATACGAACACATAGGAATGGTAATCTAAGTTTTATTCCTTAATTGAGACATAAGCAAATGCCAAACATTGGTGTGGCAATGTTTAATTCCCATCATTCTCAGATTTCAGATAGTTAGATATCACATATCCATTGGTTTTTAGTAATAGCACAAGTATTATAAAGACAAAACTGTCCAAACTACTATTCATTAATTTTCATTTAATAATATAATACAGTTATTCTGAGACATAACAAAAAAAAGTGAAGGGACGAATGTAATACTACTTTATTCACATAAGCCACCTAAATTTAAAAAAAAATCAACTTCATCGCTCAACTTTTAGGGTTAATCTCATTTTAACACCTCAAACTTTACATTTCACATTTTAGAGTTTAAACTTTCATTTTTGTCTCAATTCAACGCACAAAAGAGAATTTCGTTAAATTTTAAACCAGTGTTCTAAAAGACTCCCGTCTAGGCGCTAGGCGTTCATGAAGCGCCTAAGTCTCGCCTAAGATATTATAACTATTTCTGAATTCTCGGCCCCGCCTAAGTCCGCTTACACGCCACCTAGACGCTAGGCCCTGCTGCGGCGCCTAGCGACCGCCTAGCGCTTTTTAGAACCTTGTTTTAAACCGAACCGGAGCATGCGTCATCCAATACCTATTTTCACCACCACATTAGTCACCCTACCGGCACAACTACAGGGAAAAAAATTGAAACTTTTTTAACGGAACAATCATAGAATGAGCAATAAGATGAAGACGTCTAAGGGGGTGTTTGATGTATTAATCACTTGATGATTGATGCTCAATAGATGGCAAGGTATAATTTGGAGGTAGAGTGCCTTGATAACATTGAGCTCTCTACATGTCGAAAGTTCCGTAAGACTCTTATTGATTAAGCAATGATTTTGATTCTCAATCATTAAGAGCCTCACATAACCTTCAACATCTAGAGCTCAATGTCATCAAAAACACCTTACCTCTATATTATACTTTACAATCTACTAAGCATCAAACATCGAGTGCTTAATACATCAAACAATCTGGTCTTACCTTCCAAAATGGGTTAGAGCCCATGTCTCATCTCACTGCCCAGTACTCATCCACCTACATTTTCATTTTTCATCATTGTAGTTGCACCTAATCTTCTCTTTTACATACACCGCTCTTACTAAGTGGCCCTTACAGAGAGAAACCAGAGTAATTTTTTCTCACCGACCCTATTTTTCTCTCACACTCACCGATTTTAATTTAAAAAAAAAATTAAAAAAATCAAATCAGTTATGAAAATTTGAGATACAGTTGGAAAAGACACCCTATCCAAAAAATGGACAAATGGGACAAAATTTCCCCAAAAGAATTCCCTAATTAAAACTTTACAAACCAGGAAAAAAAATGTTTTTAGTATTTTCTTAATTTAATAGATCTCACCTCTTATATTCACAACAACTATTCACGAACTACTGAATATTTTCTATCACACTTTCTCTCTTTTACCCACTTCCTATACTCACAACACCATATCTCACTTTTTATATTTTATGATCCAAAGATACTCCACCTTACTTTTTGTACCCATTTTTTTAAGCTTAAAACGAAATAAAAAGAGTAAGAGTAATCAATGAAACACTCAAACTAAAAAAATAAATAAAAATTATGTTCTTTTTTATTGTAAGACGGAGGAGTATTTGTTATAAAATGTCTGAATGTGAATGTGAATGTGAATGTGAAAAAGTAATACAATAATAGTAATATTCTCTATGTCCCATAATAAGTATTCACCTTTCCTTTTTAATATATTCCAGAATAAGTATCACTATTCTAAAATGGTAAATAATTATTACTATTTCTCACGCATTTTCACTCATACTTACTTTTATACCCACAACACTAATCAACTTACTATTTTCTACTTTACTTTCTCTCTTCTCCAAGCTCATTTTTCATACTCACAACACTTATATAACTTCTACTCCCTCCGTTCCAAGGAAGTTGCAACATTTTGTTATTTAGGGTATTTCACAAAAGTTGCAACAATCCAAAAATGGAAGCTTTTTATTACTTTTATAATCCTCCACTCATTCTCTTTTCCTCACAACCACTCATTATTCTCTACTCATTCTCTTTCCACCCCCACTAATTCTCCCTCTTTCTTTTTACCTTTCATTCTTAATGTAATATTATATCTTTAATTTCCCAACTCCAAAGTAAATGTTTCAACTTTTTTAGAACGGAGGAAGTACTATTTTTTTTTACTTTGTGCAAATAAAAGGGAGGGACTATGTTGCATCTCATCTAATAGTCAACTACTAGTAGTCCTCACGTGTTTTAAAAGAGAACTATTCACATAATTTTGGGCGGTTTGAAAGTGTCATGTCATATAGCAAAAGGTCGGGTCATTAATGTTGAATACGGGCTCAGCCCACCGGCCAATGCGGGTAGGCGACTGGACCTAAATTCAACATCCACATTTCAACCTTTCTCATTTATCTCTCCCACAACAAACAAACAAGTGCCAAGACATCTACATCCATTTGAAAGAATGAGGAAAAGTATATTTTATTAATCATAAAAGTTGAGGAGACATGGATGTTTGACTATCCATTTTATGTTTATCAGGCCCCCTCAAGATGGACGTTCCGTGGATAAGGCCAATCTTGGACATGAGTAAATGAAACCGAGCACGGGGAAGCGGTTTTGTCAGACCATCGGCTAGTTGATCTCCACTAGAGATGTGTTGAACTCGAAGATGACCGAGTTGAACTTGTTCCCGGACAAAATGAAATGAGAGAGCAATGTGGTTCATTCGAGAGTGAAAAACTGGATTTGCAGAGTAGTGAGTAGTTCCGAGGTTGTCACAGTAGATGACTGGAGGGTGAGGAAGGGAAAAACGCAATTCAGATAGAAGGTTTTTAAGCCATAAAATATCAGCAGCGGCACGAAATTCCGCCTCAGTAGAAGAACGAGCAAGGGTTCGTTGCTTTTTGGATGACCAAGCAACAGGATTTCTACCGAGGTAAATGATAAACCCAGAGGTGGAGACATAATCATTCTTATCACCTGCCCAACCGGCATCACAAAAGGCATGGAGAGTGGGAGTTTTGTGACGAAAGAGTTGGATACCCAAAGTGAGGGTGCCAAGAAGATAACGGAGAAGACGTTTTAGTGAGACCCAATGGTGTTCCTGGGGATTTTGCATGAATTGAGTGGGTTTGTTAACGGAGAAGGAGATATCTGGACGGGTGAATGAGAGATATTGAAGAGCACCAACAATGGCACGATACTCCGAGGAATTAGAAATAGGTGAAGATTGGGAGGAACTAAGGGCAAGATAAGTAGCCATAGGTGTGGGTGAAGGTTTAGAATACAACATGTTATGCCGAGAGAGAAGATCATGAATGTATTTTATTTGAGACAGAAGAAGACCATGAGAATTTGGGGTGACCTCGACACCAAGGAAGTAGGAGAGAGGATAAAGATCTTTGAGAGAGAAACGTGAAGAGAGACTAGCAATGAAGGAGTTAAGAAAGGTGGAGGATGGACCAGTAACAATAATATCATCAACGTAGACAAGTAGATAGAGATGATGAGAGTTTGTATTATAGATAAAGAGAGAGGGGTCAGATATGGAGGAGGAGAAACCATAAGAGAAGGTAGCTCTTGAGTTCAGTGTACCAAGCCCTGGGAGCTTGTTTGAGACCGTAGATTGCCTTGGAAAGGCGACAGATATGAGAAGGAGAGTTGGGATCAGTGAACCCAGGAGTTTGAGTCATATACACAGTTTCATGGAGTGTGCCTTGAAGAAAGGCATTGTCAATGTCTAGTTGTCGAAGTGACCAACCTTGACTGAGGGCAAAGGAGAGAAGGAGACGGATAGTGACGGGTTTGACAACTGGGCTAAATATGTCGGAGTAGTCTACTCCAGGCCGATGGAAACCTTTAGCAACAAGGCGGGCTTTGTATTTATGGATTGTATTATCAGGATTGTATTTGATTCTGAAGACCCACTTGCAACCAACAATATTGTGAGCTACACTAGACGGCACAAAAGACCATGTATTATTGCGGGTGAGGGCTGTTATTTCCTCAACCATGGCAGCATGCCAGTGTGGGGTGGCAAGGGCCTGTTTTATGGTATTGGGAAGACTGGTAGGGTAGGTGAGAGCGGTAAGGTTGGCATAATTTGGGTTGGGTTTGTGGATGTTATTTTGGGACCGAGTGACTGGTCCGGTCGGGTTAGGGATAGTGCGGTTTGGTGAGGTGCGGTCGGAGAGGGTGCGGTAGGGATAGGTGCGGTTTGGTTAAGGATGGGTACGGTTTGGTTTGGTTAAGGATAGGTGCGGTTTGGTTAGGTGCGGTTTGGTTAAGTGCGGTCGGAGAGGGTGCAGCAGGGATGGGTGCGGTTTGGTTTAGGATAGGTGCGGTTTGGTTAGGTGCGGTCGGAGAAGGTACGGCAGGGATGGGTGCGGTTTGGTTTAGGATAGGTGCGGTTTGGTTAGGTGCGGTCGGAGATGGAATGCGGGCGGGTGCTAAAGGAGATCCGGGCGGGTTAGTTAAAGTGGATGTGGGGTTTGGCTGATAGGAAGAGGAGTGACTGGGGGCACCATTGAGATGGGGATATATGTGATGGATAGGGTGAGGTGTTTGTGAGAGTGGGATAGGGAAATTCAGATTCTACAAATTTGACATGAGAAACATAGACCAGGTTGGTGATTGGATCAAGACAATAGTATGCACTTTGAGTGGGTGAGTAGCCTACGAAGACACAAGGGATAGATTTTGGTGCAAGTTTGTGGGGAGTATACGGGTGGAGCCAAGGATAACATAAACAACCGAAGGAGTGGAGTTTGGAGTAGTTGGGTGGATATTTGAAGAGGCGGAGGAATGGTGAGTCATTTTGGAGATTTTTAGTAGGGAGACGGTTGATGAGATAAGTGGCCGTGGTAAAGGCATATGGCCAAAAGGTGAGGGGAAGATTAGCATGAGACAAGAGGGCTAGACCAGTTTCAACGATGTGTCGGTGACGACGTTCAGATAGACCATTGTGTTCTGGAGTGTGAGGAGGGGATGTGAGGTGAGAGAGTCTAATTATAAGAGAGAGGGAGTTAATTTAATATATTCACCACCATTGTCCGAGTAGAATTGGGTGATGGGTTTGCGAAAATAATTCTCAACCAAAGACTTAAAATGAGTGAAGATGGTGAATGTGTCAGACTTGTTTTTAAGAGGGTATAGCCAGGTGTATTTGGTGAAATGGTCAACAAATATGACATAGTACTTGAAGTGGTCGTGAGAATAGAGCGGGGAGGTCCATACGTCAGAGAAAATGATATCTAACGGAGCATGAGAAACAAGAGTAGAAGTTGAAAACGGCAATTTATGGCTTTTATTTATATTGCACGCATTACAGTTTAAAGACTGATTAGCAGAAAAAGGAAAAGAAAATTATTTTTGCAAAAAAAAGACAATTGGAGCAGCTGGATGACCTAGACGATGGTGCATGAGAAGAGAGAGTTGCTGATGGTGGGGTGAGCTTGAGCAGACGACGGGGACCATAGGTAGACTCCACGGTCAAGTGTGCCATGAAGAAGAATGTTGTTGGTCGAGCGAGCCTTAATAAGAAAGGAGGAATGCGAGAATTCAGCAATAGCATCCTAATCACGACAAAACTGAGAAATAGAAAGAATATTGTGAGAAATAAAAGGAACACGGAGAACATTGTTAAAAAGTAGAGTAGAGTGAGAAGAGGAAATAGTGAATAAACCTATGGCAGAGATAATGAGGAGCCATCACCGATATAACATCATCACTTCCATCATACGGATGATGAAGAGCAAGGTTGGAAAGGTCATTAGTGATGTGGTGAGTGGCACCACTGTCGGCGAGCCAAGAGGTGGGTGGTGCCGAAGGAGGTGCACGGGCTGTGTTAGCTTGTGGGCGGCGGTTGTTGTAGTTGGGGCGGGGTGACGCGACCCAAGTTCTGAAGTCCTATATGGAACCACAAACCAGGTGCGTTAACCCTGCTATAAAACGGACATGATGCCTGCTAATACTATCATCATCCATAAACCTGTATAACACACGAGCTACACTTGCTCGACAACAGAATACTAAAAACAACCATAGGCAAACCGCCTCAACTAGTGAACAACCAAACTAGAGTTATACTGAACTCTAACCACGCCTAGCAACACGTGTTGGCACAAAGAATAAAAAATACTTTATTACAGGCACAAAACAAATCTACCCAAATTTACAGAGTTTAAATAACTCAGTAAAACCATCGTCCTCACAAAAATAAACATATATAAGCTCAATAAAGCAACTACCCATAAAATAAATGACCTTCTCACAGATCCCCGCTAAGTCGTACCTTACTGACGATCTTCCTTGCCTGGAAACTAAGGAAAACAAATAAACAAAGAAACGGGGTGAGTCGAAACCCACTAAGTTACTAATGCAACTACATGACATGCTATCATGTAAATAATAATCACAATAGAGCATTCTCAATAAGTAATGCTGTAATCACTAATCACATAGCATATAATATGAGAGGCTGTGCCAACTCATCATGCAACACATAATAATTGAAGTAAACACATAACAAATGATATGGTCTTTAAACCACTTCCGACCTTATTCATCCATACCAATTATAACCATTGTTGTCGATGCTTGTGTTGCTGTCGCTGTACACATATCAATCTGAACGCTGCTTTACAGTACGATATAAGATCAGGAATCCAGTATCTTGCCCGATAAATAGATAGCCATCCAATGTCATGCGTATTGCTACAACAATCGGAAGCTATGCCCCTATTATGGCCGGTAGTAGGGGAAACGGTCACAGATGTATAGACCCACGGTTATTACTTAGCCCCAGCACTCGCAATAACCGTACATCTATACACCCCCGAAACACACAAGCCAGCTGGACTCACATAAAATGCACAAGTAGGTATTTACTCGACATAACTATATCAGAACTAGGCCCAAAAGTAGGGACCAGTCCATTAAATCTCATAAACCATGTAATCGTTTTTTCACAACAACAACAAGTAACCATACGCAATATTTGCGAATATAAATCAGTAGAACCAGGCACACAAGTGTCAATCCTAACACAATCAATCCAAATTAGAGTTCAGAAGTATTAGACTCCAATTAAGTAATAGGGTATGTCATATTGTACCTAGTCACAATTGTACACCTCGCGTATATTCGCAATTAATGGTCGAATACATTTTACGCCACATATTGTGTTCCATAATTATTTCCGTCAACTTTAATCGTATTAATCATAATTTTATTAAATTATAATTATACTTTTACTAGTCCCTATTTTTCTTAGGAACTCATTTATGGGACGGGATATTTTTATTACCCCTTATATAGCTTCGTTGAGTATTTTACTCATTTTATATTATAATTATTATTTATAGCACCGCTATTCCATCGTCTCAAAATTACTATTACTAGTTCCCGTTCTAATTATTTTGGTCAATTTAACTTGTTAAAATGTATATAGAATCACATATTAACAAAAATGATAATTAACACCAATATTACACATAAAGCAATAATTGACAGTCAAAGTATCATATATAGCATGTATAAACATTACTATAATTAAAAGGGGGAATAGTAACTTACTATCTCAAAATGACTATCAAGTAAACCTGCAATTAATCGGGTAGAACTCATCACCTAGTTGAGCTTTACAATTTCACCGTGCCAATTATTGAAATTGAAGTCGAAACGGATTTTACGGCAATTAATTTCATGAAAGAAACCCTTCGTGCGCACAGTTCTCTCGCCCTATTCTTTTTGTTGCTGTTTGGTGTTTGGGAAAGTAGGAGTATATTTTTAAATGATAACTGAAAGCTTAATAGGAAAGGAATTTAAATAGGTCGGTTGGTTCAGCATTTGAAAAGTCAAACAATGCTAAAATATATTGTAGTTGAAATTTACGGGTCTCTTGGTTTGGGAATTCCATTTAGGAATTGAATGTTTAAAAGGTAGCACAATATTGATGTATTCCCCTTAAGGTCAAGGTGAAAAACAAACCAATAGGTGATGTGTCCATATTCTATAGGTTGGTCAAAGAAAAGGTCAAACTCTCAATTTTTCCATTGGCTGAATTTCAAACTACTTCAACAGGTTGCCCAGGTCATTTTACTAAGTCAAATTGAGCAAATAATATTCTTTTAAAGTGTCAAGTGTCTAGTTCAACCAGCTTTTTACGGATTTTGATTTCGACTTTTCTACAAATACTATAGTCATTTTACTACATGGTGTCAAAGTTGGACGGAAATTACAATTTAACTCATCTTCGTATTTTTGTGTGTGACATTTTCAATTTAAATGTTAAAATGACCATGAACACAAGAACACATAATTATGCCCAAGTTCATACTACAAAGCTAGCAAGTAAATATGCATAAATAGTGCATCCTAATTATATTAAAATGCAAGCACATTAATGTTACGTCTATCGAATGTATGCAAATGTGACGGGCGTTATACGGGGTGTATGGTTATTGGGTGTGGGAGGAGGGAAGACAACAGTCGGGTATTCTTGCTTGAACTTACGGCATTGAAAGATTACGTGACCAGTGATTCGGTAAAATTGACACTTTCCTTTGAAGGTGCCGGTACTGGAGGTTGGGGCAGAGGTGTTGGGTGTGGGTAATAATGGTGGGGAGTAGTTGTTGTTATTGTTGTTGTTGCGAAAATTTTGTTGGGATGAAGTAGTTTGGTTGTATGCGGCATGAGCAGAGGCGAGGAAAGGGGCAGGTAGATTTTGTGTTTTCAAGGTGAGTTCGTGGTTTATGAGTTTTTCATGGAGACTTTCAAAGGAGATGGGGGTGTCGCGAGCTCGGATGGAGTCGATTATGGGTTTGAAGGACTCGTAATCAAGACCCTTGAGGATTTTAGTAACAACATCCTCAGAGTCCATGGGTTTTCCAAGCAAGGCTAGTTTATCGGTGATGGATTTAACGGAATGCATGTAATCCTAAACGGATTGGGTTGATTTGGTGAGAGAATCGAGTTGGTCTTTGAGTTGTAGGATATGACCACGAGATGGATTGGCATAGGTGGTTTGAAGAATTGTCCATGCCTCATGTGATGTTTTGGCTTGGTGAACGAGGGGGTGCAACGGTGGGGTCTAAGGTGCCTATGAGTGCACCCAAAATAAGGCGGTCTTGGCGGTTCCAGGTTATAGCAGCCGGGTTTGGGACAGTTGTTGTAGCAGCGGGCTTAGCGGGGACATCACCGGAGGCGGACAATGCGGGTGTGGTGACTGTGATTTCATCAGCGGGTTTTGGGTGGGATCCATCAACGAATTGGAGGAGGTCTAGTCCGAAGAGGATGGAGGTGATTTGGAAGGCCCATGTGAGATATGTGAGGGTTATTCAGTGAGAGAGATTCACAAGAAGAATGGGTGAGTTTTGTTCGGCTGGGTTGGGAACCATGAGTGAAGCCATTATACGAGGGTGGAGAGAAAAAAAGGAGGGTTTTAGTGTTGGATGGTGTATTGCTCTAGTAGCATGGAAAAATGAGGAAAAATGTATTTTATTAATCATAAGAGTTGAGGAGACATGGATGTTTGACTATCCATTTTATGTTTATCACCATTTACACAACAACAACAAACAACTGCCAAGTAGGGCTGGCCATTTGTACCAAACTAAACCAACCAACAGAGTACCAACCGAACCAAAGGGTTTGGTATACCGAACTTTGGTATCCCGAAAGTTTGGTACGGTACTACCGTACCGAGTATGCATTTTTTGTTGGTACACGGTACACAAATATGAGGTTGGTTGGTATACCAGTACTGAGTATATTTTTATAAAATAATTTTTATTATATATTTAATAGAATATATATATAATATTACTAAAATCTAAAATCTAATCTTAACCCCTAATAGTATATTTGTTGATTTTATGTGATTGGTGGAATTGTAATGAGGGAGGAATTTCAGGAATTCGATGTTGAGGAAGATATGTTCTGTATATATGTTCACCAGACAACTTACTTTGGATTAGAATGAAAACTGTACTGAAATGTATATAGGAAAAACAGTCTATATTTATGTTTTGTACTTTTCTATAACTTAATGAAACATCTTTTATGTAACTTATTAAGTTAATGTAGTGAAGTTGTTGGATTATCTTGATATAAACTTAGTAGTATAGTAATTTGTCTTCCACTTTTCCTTCTTGTGTTTGGAACAACTCTACAAAAGAAATCTTTGGTAGAGGTGTAGTACCAACCGTACCAACCGAGTACCAACCGTACCAAGAAGTTGGTATACCGAGTTGTTGGGTACTGGTACTCATTTTCGTGTACCAACTTCATCTTGGTTGGTACCGGTACAAGGAAAAAATAGTCGGTATACCTACCATGCTGACACGCCCCAAGTCCCGGGATCCCCTAATAGAACCTCGAACCTGGTGCGCGTAACTAACAAGAAACAAGAAACTAACGGGAAACAGGAACAATACCTGCTAGAAACAAACTGACATGCTATATCTACTCAAGAATAAGGAGCTAAGATAGCTCACAACGAGTTCTAGACCAAGAAAATTAAAACCAAACAAGGTTACATACAGCGGAAGACATGCCTAGCAAATAAGCTGGCATCAAGAACTGTCTAGGGACAACAAATACTACCCCAATACAAGCCCAGAGTTTATTAACTCATACAAGATCGTCCTTACCAAAATATAAAAGGACACTAACTTCGAACAAGAATATCCTGCTGAGTAAGTTCCCAGCTAAGTCGAGCCTCACTGCGTACTATCCCCTGCTTTCCTGGGGGGGGGGAAACAATTAAACAAATAAAGGGTGAGATAAATCTCAGTAAGCTATTAACATGCAACTATATGTCATGTTATCATGCAATACAAGTAGATACTCAACTAAACATATATCAAGTATCATCAAGTAACAAGTATAGGAGAGGCTAAACCAACTCAACAAGTAATCAAGCTCAAGATATGATCAGGTAACAAGTAGTCAAGTAGTGCGAGAGGCTAGACCAGCTCACAAGATGCACATAGGCCTATCACGCATTGTACCTGAATCCTTCCTTATTCCTCCCAAGAATACCATTTGTTGTCGATGCTTTTCTAGCTGAGGACAACCAAGAACAGGAACAAGAGACTGCTGTGCAGTATATAAGAAGACCTGGTAACCAGTGTCATCCACAAGAACAAGATCCACGTGGTGAACAAGACAGGAGTTAGCATTCACTTAGGTCAGGCTTATTGCTCCAACCAAGGAAGCTATGCCCTTACTATGGCCGGTAGTAAGGGGTCAGGCGGAAATACATAGGGACCCGATTGTCACTTAAACCCCAGCTCTCGCGACAAGCGTGAACCTATATATTTTCGAACAAGCAAGGAGAACCAGCTGGACTCACACAAGAATGCACAAGTAGATGTTTACTTGAACTACGAGAACAGAACTCAGTCCCTTATTAGTGGACTATTCTTTATGCACCATGTAATCATGTATCACGTGCTCACGAGAATATGCACCATGTAATTATGTATCATATGCTCACGAGAATATGCACCATGTAATTATGTATCATGTGCTTACGAGAATACAAGTACACGTACGCAATTATTGCGAATATAAACCAAGATAACACTGGCACATAAGGTGTCCATGTAACACGATCAATCCAAGTAAGAGTCCATTAATAACAGACTTCAGTCAAGTAGTAGGGTATATCACTTTGTCACATGCCAAGTTTGCACGTACATATTTATGTCACGTTTAACACATTAAAGTGTCTATCACGATACCCTTACTATCAAGTAGAGCCCAACACCTTAGACTCTAAACCCGTAGTAGACTAGGTCACATTGTACCTAGACACGGTCATACTTCACGTATATGTATCGTTAATAATCGAATACATTTTCTAACACATATTGTGTTCTGTAATTATTCTTTATATACTTCATTGAGTATATACACGATTAAAACTAATCACTAGTACTTTAGTGCTTATTCATAGCACTTCCAATATACACGTATCAAGTTCAAGTATGTAGTAGAGTTAATCATTCTCTATCTAGTTCCATAACCCAATTCTTTGGTTATTCATGTCATGTATCAAATAATCACTAAGCTACATTCTATCAAGTAGCTACATGCAAGATTTGCATATTCACATCAAGAATCTTTCAAGTTTATTACCATACTCATGTAATGGTTTCAAGACATTCAAGACTTTCAAGACAATCAAGACAGTCAAGACTTTTACAAGATTTTATCATCTTGTATCCAAGTTCTCAATCCATTTTCTTGGATGGTTAAACATGTACAAGAGTTAATTAACTTATACTTAAGTTATCAATCCAACTCTTTGGTTATTTAAGACAAGTACAAAATTTACTCATCTTATATTCACGTTTTAATTAAGAAGATGAGCTATACATCTCCCAATCAAGTTCACGATCCTATTCCTAGGATATTCAAGTTCAAGGCATAGCTTTAATGCCCTTAAGTTGTACAATCTTTAGATTCAAGACACGTAGAAGAGTCCTTACTCTTACACTCAAGTTCAAGTTCAGAAGATGAATTATACATCTTACTCGTACAAGTTTTCAAATCCTTTCTTAGGATATTCAAGCTCAAGACATTAGTTGGTACCCTAAGGTATACAAACATTAACTTCAAGACATATAAAAGAGTTACTACTCTTATACCCAAGTTATCATTTAATCATGATTCGAGTCCACATTTCATTTGATCACAAATGGACTATTTTTCAGCACTAGAGTGTTCTACAACACTCATCTAGGCCATCTAGGGTAGTACCCTAAACCTAGACCAAGAATACTTCGAGTTCAAATTAAGTCAATGCTATACAACTCATACTTATAAGTTCATAATCCCCTACATAGGGTATTCAATCTCAAGTCATTATTTTAATGCCCCTAAGGTGCACAAACCTTGATTTCAAGACACAATAAAGAATTCTTATTCTTATACTTAATCAATTCAATGTCTCAAAACACCTATCTAGGTGCCCTAGACAAACACCCAAAATCTCATTAGGTAATTAGAGTGTGCTTTGAATAGCTCTCTATGTCTAGCTTATTCAGCTTCTTTCGGATCTTGATTTCGACTCTCTTATAGAAAGTTATGGAGGAAACAATTCAAGAAGGAAAATCAGAATTTCCACTTGGCACGACCGTGTGTGCAAAAGTGGCACGACCGTGCTATCAAGGTCGAGAGGTTTTCACACAAAACTCATTTTCGGCACGACCGTGCCCATAAAAGGCGCACGACCGTGCTAACACTGTCGAGGAAATTTGCCTAAAGGTGATATTTGGCACGACCGGGCCAAATAAAGGCGCACGCCCGTGGGGTACAAATTTTGGCCCTTTCCCCTGAATTCAAGTTTCATTAATTCTCCGTGTTGGTCCCAAAGACACAACAAGGGTATGAAAGGAGGCTAGAGGGGGGGGGAATAGCCTACTTAAAAATTTCAACCCTTTTTCAAAATTCAACCAAGTGCTTACAATCTTGAGTTTTGCGGTCAAGTAATAAACCGTGCGGTCAAGGTGTAATATGCACAGCGGAAGTTTTCGATGGAAATAAGGTAGAGTTGTTTGACAAAATCTCTAACACCAGAACTTACGGTCAACCCAGTTGCGGTCAAGTGAGTCCGGTCAAGGTAAGTGCGGTAAAATATAAATGCGGTCAAGAGATTTGTGGTCAGATGGTTGAGAGATTGAAAGTTGTTGTCTTAGAAGTTTTGGCAAAATATAAGTTAGTCAGATTTTAACTTAGGCAATGTGGAGAACAAACAAACACAATTCACAAT
The DNA here is from genome assembly GCA_026119855.1 of Campanula takesimana. NCBI lineage: Eukaryota > Viridiplantae > Streptophyta > Magnoliopsida > Asterales > Campanulaceae > Campanula > Campanula takesimana. The sequence continues at coordinate 19,739 of JAOWBW010000940.1, read as the reverse complement.
ACGTTGAATATTCTGTGTAAGATCAAACACTAAACGACAAACAAAGTTAATATGAACAATGAAGAACAAGATGAACAATACTTGAAAGTAAATTTGCAGAAAGTAAAATGACACAAGTATTTGGAAAGGTTCGATCTGTTAAAGATCTACGTCCTTACCAAGATGGTCAGTGTTGGATTTTGAATGGAGGTATATATTGATTCTTGAGTGTACAGATTACAGAGATGAAGCTTTGAATCAACACCTACTTTCTACTATGAAGAATAAATCCTAGACTTAGACCAGTGTATCCCTTTTGATGCAATCTATGTGATTGATCAATTGGGGTGAGTGTGTGTGTAAGAATCAGAAGCTCTTTAAAATCTAAGTGATTGTAGAGCCTAATGAATCTTAAGTGTTACAAGGCTTGAGATGACTTGAATGTAGCTGGAGATCTTTGAAGGTTTGAAGGTGAGTTCTTTGAAGATTCAAAGGATTCTGGAAATCTTGAGTATGATCTTCAATCACCACAGTATTTTAACAGCAATTTCTCTCTTAGAATCTCAGCACAGTTCAATGAAGAACTTAAGGGCTATTTATAGCCTTGAATGAGAAAATAGCTGTTGGATTTACTTGGGCTCCAAGTTGAAGGACAATGAGCTGTTGAATTCTGATTGAGCTCATTCTGAATTTGTCCTTTTTGCAGATAAGAGGTGGTCCCACTTAGATGAATTCAAATTTGAATTACTTGGGATCCAAGTTCTGCAACGTTCTAACTAACCATAGTTTGACCATGGTTAAGTTTGAACACAACTTGGGTTCTTGGACAACTTCATCATTTGCGGTCAAAGCCTCACGGTCGAGTGGCTTTTGCGGTCAATATGCCTAAGGGCATTTGCGGTCGAGGAGTCAAATGTGACCTGTCAAGATATGCCACAAAGCTTCACGGTCACTGACTTCCGGTCAAGTGATTCACGGTCCAGTGGTCTTCCACGGTCAGGTGGTCTACCACGGTCAAGTGAATTCACGGTCAAGGTCTTGACCACTAAAATTCCAGACTTAGAAAATTTTCAGCCTATCAATCTAAAGCCTATACTATCAAAGTGGACTATTCTAAAAATGAAGTTAACACTTCTTAAATAAATGAAGTCTCCACACTTCTATACAAAATATATAACGTCCACAAAAGATAAATTATGTTATGGGATCAATCAAATCTAGGTAATAGGAGTGGTTTATAATAAGCATACCCAACAATCTCCCCCTATTTGATTGAGACCATTACCTACTATAACAAAGGCTAATTCATTGTACTTGGTAATAACATGTTTCAAGAAAATATATATTTATTAATTTCATGCCCCAAGTCAATGCACACTCTAAGCCAATGTCATAGATTTTCTATCAGCCTAAAAGGATAAAAAAAATACTAATCCTAGCAAGATAGACATATAAGGTTTGAATGCATTTTTTAGAGAAAATACAATAAGTAAGCAAATGCATCAAAACTATCATTCAAGAGGCACTCCACTCCACAAAAGTATAACCATTAAAGTGAGGAGTGCAGACAAAAGAGATTAAAGTTTTACAAACCCAAATAAAAAACAAACAGAAATAAAAATTGTTTTGAGACAAACATTAACAAATTGTTCAACATGACCACACACGGTCAGTTCAAATGGTGCGATTAACCAAGATATGGATCTCCTTTAAAGTAGAAAAGCTTAGTTGAGAGGCCAACTCCAGGTATGATGATGGGGTCCTTGAGGTCATTTACTTCCAGGAAGTCTAGTTGTTTACAGTTGGAAATTCAAAACTATCTTCACCTTCATCTTCTTCTTCTCTAGCAATCCTGCTTCCATGCCCGGTTGCTTGATTTTGAGAGGAGGAGCCTTGAGAGCTAGCAAGGTTGTCCACGGTCAATTGTAGGGTAGAAATCTTGCTAATCACTTCCTGCACATTAGTGTTAGAAATTTCATAAACCCTATCAATTTTTGAGGTTTGACCTTCTCCTAGTCTTTGAGTGTGGACTTGCATGGCTTGCCTCATAGCTTCTATCTTTGGTACAAACTTATCAGCGACCGATAGTAATCCTACAGAAATACAGGCATTGATCTCTGCCTTGAGAGAGGATTTTACTTTATCCATTTTCTCAAACAAAAAAATTCTTATCATGGGACATAGCCTTGGTCAGCTCCAATCCAGCTCCTTCAATGATCTTGACCACAGAACGGTCATAGCGAAAGATTGTGACTTGAGCTCTTCCTTTAGGTCAGCATGGGTAATAGGAGCGGTTGAGGAGAATGCGGCTCGAGGCAGTGTTGGGGTTCACGGTAGCTAGGCTTTCAAGAATAGCCTTTGTAATATTCTGACTCTCCCCCTTAATGGTCTCAACAACGAAGCCTTGAGTAGATCAACCTCATTCTGTAACTTAACTTGGTTTGCAGCAAGCTTTGCAACCTCACTCTGAGTATCAAGATTGATTTGCGTTAAAGTTTCAACTGCGGTCAGTAGATGAGCCAAAGGATCGACCGAGCTATCAGATGCGGTCGTGGCTTGAGTAGTTCTAGGAGGAGAGAGAGCACGAGATTTAACTACAACATCATCATCATGATCACTGGGTACACGGTCGCCATCATGACCGTGACCCTGAAACTCAGCCTTACCAACAGTTTGGTCATCAACCTTTTCGTCACTGAAATCAGGACTATCAACATCAACAGTTTTCTCAGCATTTTTACACAACTAGCTTCAATATCTACACCACAGCCTCAACATCTTGATTACCAGATTCACCCACTTGATTCTATCAATTCTACATCATCTGGTTCATCAACTAACTCAAGAGTTTGCTTGACCCTTTGACGTTGCAGTTGAGTAGAAGCTATTTCAACATCATCATCACGGTCACTCTGCATAGGTGAACCGGATGGAGTGAATACTGGAGATACGGTCGAAGGAGGTGGTCTTGCAACCTTGGATTTCTTGGAGGTTTGGATGGGACTGAGTGAAAGATCCCTTTTCTTGGATTTCTCCCCTGAGATGGAACGGGGAGTGCAGAAGACTTGGTTTTGAAGGATTTGGATGGAGCGGTCGGAGAGGACACAGCAGGTTTGGAGACCGTTGTTTTGGAGATGGGTGCGGTAGACTTGGTTTTGATTGGAATGGTAGGAGGGATTCTGGAAGGGAGCTTGACCGTTGAAGGGTCTTTGATAACAACTCCTGTCAATGTCTGATTTTGGGAGGAGCGGTCGAGGCACTAGCAACGCCTTTGCCTTTGATTCTTTTTGACACTTGTTCTTCCTCGCTTCTTCAGTCTCTTCCTCATCCTGAATGGAAGTTGACTTTCCAGGATCATCAATACCTAGAGCCATTCTTGCTGCTTTGGTGTAGTTTGGAGCAACATAGGGTTCTTTTGGATCACGGGTGAGGTACTCTTGATACTGGGTATCACCAAACCGATTGCGGAAAGTAGAACGCATGGTCTTGATATCAAAAACTTTGGATAGAGAAATAGGTACCATCCTGGCATCCTTGTCTTTGCCAATTGCTCTTCTCGTTTCAGGAATGAACTTAAGATCATGGAGAGAAACCTGGAGTTTTTCTTGTACTTGGTGGGGGCTTTGTCAGCCAACTGCTTCTTGTAATCATTGATGTGGTCGATTAACAGGCCATAAAGGATTTAGGCCAGTTCATCTTCCTTCCCAAGTAGATTGCGTTGACAGGTGCCATTGAGTAGTATTAAAGTTCCCATGATTGCCACTTTTGCAGAGCAGACCATGACCAACTAAGTGACCAATGTAGTACATCACCTCAGGAAATGCTTTGCGGTAAGGCTTGCAAACGTCAGCAGATCCAATCAGCCTTACTGCTAACCCATCATATTCGGCAGTTGACAGAGATTCAGGAGCATCAAAGTCTATGTCCAGGCCTAGAGTGGCAGCAATGTCGGTGTAGTCAATTTCAACTTTGTGACCGTAAACTCAGCTTCAATCCAGTGAAGTGGTTTGTTCTGCTCATCACGTCCCTTGACTTCTTTTGCGGTTGAGTAAAATTCACCTACTGCGGCAAGGTAGTGACTGGTTTGATTCATAGTGAAATAATGGAGAATACCAGATTTCTTCATTCTCTTTGATTATGTGCCTTCCAATGGCATCATTTTTGAAGATCTTCATAATTGATAATGCATCCAGGAATAAATGATTGTTCTTCCTACAAAAGTTGAGAAGTTAGAAGTATTTACCACACGGTCGACAATGTACGGTCAAGTAACCATAGCGGTTAAAGACACAAGCGGTCGACAAGGAAGTCACGGTAGACATAGAGTGCGGTAGTCATAAGTACTTAGTGAAATTTTAACAAAATTTCGAAAACACACACAAACACCAAAACACTATGTGTAGCAAAAAAATGAGAATCAAAAAATAATTGCTCAAGAACATGAAGAACATCATGAGAACACTGTTCATCGCGAAAATCCAGAATACGATATAGTTGATTGACGAAAATTCATAAAAATTACACCAAAATGGGCACAAAAAACCGATTAAGCAAGAAAATATCAACAATTTCACTACCAAAACATCATAATTACCAGAATATGAAAGGGCAAAATAAACCAAAGTATGAATAAAATCTTTAAAGATGTACATGGCATAGAGGGATTTATCAAACAAACTCGAATCCAACTATTGTATGAACTCGAAATCATGAATATAGCTAGGATGCAAAGTATCAAAGCACATAACAACCCAGAGATTGAATTAAGACAATAGAATGCGAAGGGTTGTGGAAACCCGCCAAAAACGAGAACAAAACTGAAAATGGAGAGTTTTGGGTCAAGAAATCATACCATTGTATCTTCAGAGTGTGGTTCTTGAGATTTCTTAGATGATTTGGTTGTTTGAGAGGGTTAGGAGCCATTTAAAGAGAGAAGGTGAGAAGAAAATGGTGAAAGAGAGAGAGAGGAATGAAATGGGTTTGGGAGAGAGAATAGAGAGAGAGAAAACAGAGAGAGAAAGTAGAGAAAAGAAAACAGAGAGAGAAAGTAGAGAGAAGGGTTTTTGAGAAAAGTAGGTTGCAGAGAGGTGGAGTTGAGGGGTAGTGGAACCGTTTGTGCAGAGAAGTGGGAGGTTAACTCTGCAAATTCTCAGAGATTTGACCAGAGATGTCATTTTGCCATAAATGCATGGATAGTGACGGCGGACATAAATAGGGAATAAAATTAATTGCAAATGATTTGAATTAAATGAAAAACGAGGGAAAATAAATTACAAAATTACCCCTTTGGATGACTAGGGGGATCCTAAAATTTGCTAAGTGAGAAATACTTACCTGGTCACCAAACTTTTTGGCGGTCAGGTGCTTGACCGTGATATTTGCGGTCAAGAATGTTACCTTGGCCTATGGAATGCTTCTTTAAAGTAGTGAACGAATATCATCATTTTCCCATGCGGTCGGCTTCTTTAAAGCCTGAACAAATTGCATCTTTGTATGCGGTTAATGGGGCAGTTGCATATGAGCGGTCGAAGTTTATGCGGTGTCAGTATTGATGAGGTCAGCTTAGATAGATTTTGATGCTTCGACCGGACTTTTCTTGACCGGTGAGATGGTACTCGACCGTGATTGATTTACCGGTAAGAGTGTTGACCGTGACCTACTTGTTTTTGAACTTGGATAAAACATAAGACATTAGCACAATCAAAGTATATGGACAAGTAATAAAGTTCTAGCATACCCATCTCTCCTCTAAGAGACTACCTAAATCTCTTGGAATCCAGAGCCTTGGTGAGAATATCTGCAATTTGATTGTCAGTACTCACATACTCTAGATGGATATTACCTTTTTCCACATGATCCTTGAGAAAGTGGTATTTGATATCAATGTGTTTGGTTTTTGAATGCATGACAGGGTTGTTGGAGACAGCAATGGTAGATGTATTGTCACAAAGATTGGACAATTTTCTTCGTTGATTCCGTAGTCAACCATTGTTGCTTCATCCACAGCACTTGGCAGCAGCAGCTTCCAGCAGCTATATATTCAGCTTCTGTGGTAGATACAGAGACTGAGGCTTGTTTCTTGCTTGCCCATGAAACGAGTCGATTTCCAAGGAAATGACAAGTTCCACTTGTGCTTTTCCTGTCGATGGTACATGCTGCATACTGCATCTGAGTAACTTATAAGATCAAAATTTGAATCTTTGGAGTTACCAAAGTCCAAGGTTAATAGAGCCAGATAAATAACGAATAATACGTTTTACAGCAATAAGATGTGCTTCTCGTGGATCCGCTTGATAATGTGCACAAACGCAAACACTAAACATGATATCTGGTCTACTAGCAGTTAAGTATAGGAGAGAGCCAATCATACCTCGATACAAGGTTTGATCACCTTCTTACCTTTCAAGTCTTTGTCTAGCTTGTTACAGTAGCCATAGGAGTGTCGTATGCCTTTGCATTTTTCAAGTCCAAATTTCTTGATAAGATCCTTTGTGTATTTTTGCTTGTTGAGGAAGATGCCTTTCAGCACATTGTTTAATTTGAAGTCCAAGGAAGAATGTTAATTCTCCCATCATGCTCATCTCAAATTTGCTTTTCATTAGCTTCTCAAATCGTTACACAACAATTCATTAGTAGAACCAAAAAATAATATCATCTACATATATTTGAACTAATAAAGTATGATCATGATATTTAGCAATGAATAAAGTTGTGTCGATCTTACCACGCTTGAAGCCTTTCTCTAGGAAAATTTAGATAGAGTATCATACCATGCACGTGGAGCTGGTTTTGAGTACATATAAAGCTTACGGAGTTTGTAGACATGATTTGGAAATTTGGCGTCTTCAAATCCGGGCGGTTTGACCGCAACAAAGACTGTTTCTTGAAGTTCTCCGTTGAGAAATGCACTCTTCACATCCATTTGATATAGCTTGAATATCTTTTGTAAGAGGCATAAGCTAAGAATATCCTTATAGCTTCGAGTCTTGCAACGGGGGCAAAACGTTTCATCATAATCAATGCCTTCTTCTTGTCTATATCCTTGTGCAACCAACCTAGCTTTGTTTCTTGTGATGCTTCCATTCTCATCCATCTTGTTTCGGAACACCACTTTGTACCCAATCACTCCTTGATCTTGTGGCCTTGGAACTAAGGTCCAAACTTTGCATCTTTCAAATTGGTTGAGCTCTTCTTGCATAGCAACAACCCAACTTGAGTCTTGGAGTGCTTCATCAACTTTCTTGGGTTCAAACTTGAGATATGAATGCTGTAAGTGCATCGTAGTTTGATCTTCTTGTTCGAAACACCAGAATGCAAGTCACCAATGATATTCTGAATTGGGTGATCTCTAACCTCACGAACTTCTTGAGGTATATCTCTGGTTTGAGTTATGATGGTGGTTGTAAGTCTTCTAGTGGTACATCATATGTGCCATCCCAATCGTAAGTAATTTGAGGGATAAGTTCTTCCAATTGATGGGTGTTTCAATTTCAACTCCATTAGGTAGCAGCAGATGTGGTAGTTTCTGTGCTTCATATGAGGTAGATGGAGGTGCAGTTGAGGTAGATGGGTTTTCCTTGAGTTGATTGATTTTGTGGTTGATTTTGTACCTGTCTCATTAAGCTCAACAAAATCATCAGCAACATTGTGAGCCATATGTGGCTCCAGGAGAGAATGTTCATCAAAAGTAACATGGACAGATTCAACTATCTTAAGAGTGGTTTTATTAAATACACGAAAAAAGCTTTTGAGTGTTTAGCATACCCAAATAAATATACCCTTCATCGGCCTTGGGAGAAAATTTACCTCGATGTTCTTTACCATTTGGAGAGTATGAAGCATTTGCATCCAAATATCTTGAAGTATGCTATGTTGGGGGGTTCTTCCTCTCCATAGTTCATAAGGAGTTTTGTTGTAGGTCTTGTTGATGAGGGATCTATTCTGAGTTGAAGCATGCGGTATTGACGGCTTCAGCCCAAAAGTATTGAGGTAGCTTTGCTTCAGCAATCATTGTTTTTCCGGCCTCTATCAACGTTCTATTCTTTCTTTCCACAACACCGTTTTGTTGTGGAACTCCAGCAGCAGAGAGTTGTGGTCAATACCATGGTCATCACAGTACTGAGCTACACCGTTGTTCTTGAATTCTGTACCGTTGTCGGATCGACACTAACGATGTCATCTTCTTTTTGTGTTTGGAGCGTGTCTAAAGAGTGCGGTCAAAATGTCATAGCAATCATCCTTTGAGATCATCATTTCAACCCACGTATATCTTGAGTAGTCATTACACACAACTAAGGAATATCTATTTCCTCCAATACTTGCGGTAGAAACAGGTCCAAATAGGTCCATATGTAGTAGTTGCAAACATCTAGAAGTTGAAGGTGTCGTCTTGCTGAGAAAGACGCTTTGGTTGTTTGCCTAGTTGACATGCTGTGCACTTCTCATCGTGGTGATCATCTACTTTGGGTAGACACACGAACTAGATTTTCTCTAAACCAATCTTGGAGAGATACTTGAAGTTTAAGTGACTTAGTCTTTTATGCCACAGCCAACTATTCTCACTAACATTCTTTTGCTACAAAACAGAGATTACAAGAAATGCAAGATGAATTAAAATCAACAACATAAACATTTTTCTTACGAATCCTTTGAGCAAAGTGACGCCGGATTGCCATCTTTGATGAGACAGAAATTTGAAGTGAAGTGACATTGCAATCCTTTGTCGCAGAACTGAGATATTGAGAGTAGATTGTGGTTGTAGACCAGTAACTAGAGAGACTTCTTGGATGGTGATTTTCCTTTTTGGATGACTCCATATCCTACAGTCTTTCCTTTGTTATTATCTCCGAAGGTTACTGATGGCCCTTTTTCTTCACGGACATCTTCCAATAAATTGATATCTCCGGTCATGTGCCTTGAGCAGCCCACTATCGAGATACCATAAAACTTGATTTATCCTTGAGTGTCCAGCCATTTAAGCGAGGGCCTATAAAAAAAACATTTAAGACCAAGGTCCCCTTTTTATTCTTTTTGGGTCCAAAGGGTTAGCAACTTTTGACAATCCACACCTTGCCTCACAAGAAGGAGGGTTACTCTTTCTGGGATTTGGGTGTGAATCTCACAAGACATTCAGCAGCCTTGTGACCATAACCATCACACACAGAACAATGGTGGAAGCCACCCAACTGAGGTTTAACAAACTTCGTTGAAGTCTTGAGCACAACATTGTTTAATGGTATGATAAGGTCTCCTTAACACAGTGTTCATCCTCTTGAACTTTGCTGCCTGCCTTGCGCGCCACCATGCAGTCGCCGGCTTCCAGGATGCCGGTCGCCAGCTTCCTAGGTGCGGTCGACTGACCTAGCGGTAAGTACAATGCGGTCGGGAGACTTAGCAACCTTGCTGGTGCTTGCTGCAGCAGCAGGTTCATCCATGGCCCAATACCTTTCAACTTTGCCTTGCAGTTTGTTTCTTAGGGTAGACATAATTAAACACTAGTTTCTTCTTTGGTTCTTGTCCTACACCCTTTGAAGCATGATGTTTAAGCCTTCGACTTTTCCAAGGTTTGCTGGGTAAATTTCTCATCTCTTTCACAACAGATGCACATTTAAAGTTGTCACTAGTTTGGAATCCAAGCCTTCCTTATCACACACATTAGACTTTTGGGATTCTAAGATTTGTTCCATAGTGACACGAGAATTGGTCCACTCATTTGTGACCTTTTCAGGTCTTTTATCTCAGCAACCAATTCTTCGTTTTTAACTTTAAATATAGCATTTTGTTCTTCTAAGAAACGGTTTCGATCAGTAAGAGGAGTCATACTCTTGATCTGCTCCTTAAGGAGGGTGAGTTTCAGATCTTAGTAGAGATTCTCCGTCTTAAGCTGGGAAATTTCTTCATTGAAAAGTGCTAAAGCTTCCTTCATGCCAGAGAATTTACTAATTACCTGTTCAGCTTTTGCAAACATCTTTTCTTGTTCATCTGGGAAATAGTCAAATTTGACATTTGCTTTGGTGTGGTAGACAGAACTTCCTTTACTTTGGGGTTTTAGTAGAGCCTTCTTTGCTGGCACTCACCACTTCACATCTTGAAAATAGAAGATCACCATTCTTTTGAACCGGAGTTAGGAATCCCTTTTCTGCAAGTTCATCGGCCGTATATACTTATCCGTTTAGGTTTTGCATTTGGTGAGCGACGACTTTTATTATCATCCTCATCATCGGACTGAACGACCAAACAGATGTGACCTTCTCAATCCTCATCGCTTTCATCAGAATTTGACTCTATCCAGGTAGCTAACTCTTTTGTGGTAGAGTCCTCTTCAGCAATCTCCCCTTTTGCTTTGAGTATCTTGGATTGAAGTTGTTTTTCTTCTTCATATACTCATACTTGGGAATTGGGCATTCTGATGCGAAATGACCGGGTTTCCTGCAATTAAAACAAACGAGATCCTCTTTCTTCTTGGAGAAGTTGAAGTTCTCTTTCTTCTTTGAAGGGCTGCTCCTTGAAAACCTTGTTGGAGCTTTGCTTGTTGATCCGGTCTTGCTGTCTTTCTGAACTTTTGGAATCTTTTCACGAACATAGCAAAATCATCATCATCCATATCAAGTAAATCTGATGTGGAGATTTTTGGATCTTCTTCCTCGATCACTTCTTCCTTTTGTGCAACCAACGATAAGCTCTTTGTTTTTCCTTCCATTTCAGCAATGTTGTTAAGCTTGATATCAAAGACCTTGAGGTTGGCATAGAGGCTTCTGAGAGACATGTCATTTAGTAGCTTGGTATCTTCAAGAGTGTTTCCTTTGTGTAGATATTGCGAACCAAGAGCGGCAAGAAAATTAACATTGATTTCTTTCTTGGTAAGCTTCTTTCCGAGTGCTGTATAAGTACTTACGATCTCACAATAACGATCATAAGTGGCTCTTAGTGATTCACGGGGATCTTAGCAAAGTTGTTGAATCTTCTTTGAATTGCAAACTTTTTGCTTTCCTTGCAAGCTTGATCTCCTTCGATGTAATCTTCAATTGCATCCCAAAGTTCTTTTGCAGTAGAACATTCCATGATCTGTCAACGCTGTGACGTACTCAAGGTACTTAGAAGTATGCTTTTTGCTTTCACATCCATTCCAACCAGTCTTTTCTCTTCATCGGTCCATTCAGCCTTTGGTTTCTTGATAGTCGGATTTGCACCATTGGTTTCTGGATCCGGATTAGCTTTCATTGGGAAGTATGGTCCAATGGTAAGACAATCACCAAGTTGCTCGTCCATGGAGTAGAACTGAGTTAGAATGCTGTGCTTCCATACGTCAAAATTATCTTCGTCGAACGCTGGAACGTGAGTGAAGTTAACCGTTGCCATAGTTTTCTGACTTGCCATTTTGAATCGGCACCCAAGCTATTAAGCTTGAAAAACAGAAGTTTTATAAAGGTGTTTGCTCTGATACCACTTGTTGGTCCCAAAGACACAACAAGGGTATGAAAGGAGGCTAGAGGGGGGGGGTGAATAGCCTACTTAAAATTTCAATCCTTTTTCAAAATTCAACCAAGTGCTTACAATCTTGAGTTTTACGGTCAAGTAATAAACCGTGCGGTCAAGGTGTAATATGCACAGCGGAAGTTTTCGATGGAAATAAGGTAGAGTTGTTTGACAAAATCTCTAACACCAGAACTTACGGTCAACCCAGTTGCGGTCAAGTGAGTCCGGTCAAGGTAAGTGCGGTCAAATATAAATGCGGTCAAGAGATTTGTGGTCAGATGGTTGAGAGATTGAAAGTTGTTGTCTTAGAAGTTTTGGCAAAATATAAGTTAGTCAGATTTTAACTTAGGCAATGTGGAGAACAAACAAACACAATTCACAATACGTTTGAATATCTGTAAGATCAAACACTAAACGACAAACAAAGTTAATATGAACAATGAAGAACAGAGATGAACAATACTTGAAAGTAAATTTGCAGAAAGTAAAATGACACAAGTATTTGGAAAGGTTCGATCTGTTAAAAGATCTACGTCCTTTACCAAGATGGTCAGTCTTGGATTTTGAATGGAGGTATATATTGATTCTTGAGTGTACAGATTACAGAGATGAAGCTTTGAATCAACACCTACTTTCTATGAAGAATAAATCCTAGACTTAGACCAGTGTATCCCTTTTGATGCAATCTATGTGATTGATCAATTGGGGTGAGTGTGTGTGTAAGAATCAGAAGCTCTTTAAAATCTAAGTGATTGTAGAGCCTAATGAATCTTAAGTGTTACAAGGCTTGAGATGACTTGAATGTAGCTGGAGATCTTTGAAGGTTTGAAGGTGAGTTCTTTGAAGATTCAAAGGATTCTGGAAATCTTGAGTATGATCTTCAATCACCAAGTATTTTAACAGCAATTTCTCTCTTAGAATCTCAGCACAGTTCAATGAAGAACTTAAGGGCTATTTATAGCCTTGAATGAGAAAATAGCTGTTGGATTTACTTGGGCTCCAAGTTGAAGGACAATGAGCTGTTGAATTCTGATTGGAGCTCATTCTGAGTTTGTCCTTTTTGCAGATAAGAGGTGGTCCCACTTAGATGAATTCAAATTTGAATTACTTGGGATCCAGTTCTGCAACGTTCTAAACTAACCATAGTTTGACCATGGTTAAGTTTGAACAAACTTGGGTTCTTGGACAACTTCATCATTTGCGGTCAAAGCCTCACGGTCGAGTGGCTTTTGCGGTCAATATGCCTAAGGGCATTTGCGGTCGAGGAGTCAAATGTGACCTGTCAAGATATGCCACAAAGCTTCACGGTCACTGACTTCCGGTCAAGTGATTCACGGTCCAGTGGTCTTCCACGGTCAGGTGGTCTACCACGGTCAAGTGAATTCACGGTCAAGGTCTTGACCACTAAAATTCCAGACTTAGAAAATTTTCAGCCTATCAATCTAAAGCCTATACTATCAAAGTGGACTATTCTAAAAATGAAGTTTACACTTCTTACAATATATCCTAAAGTCCACAAAAGATAAAATTAGGTTATGGGATCAATCAAATCTAGGTAATAGGAGTGGTTTATAATAAGCATACCCAACACTCCGTCCCACACGTAGGAGTAACATTTAACTAACACTCCTAACATTCTCAGGAGTATACTAACAAGTTTAGAACTCCTATTTCAAGCCCAATTCATTTCTTTTACCGTCCCATAAATAATAGGACAATTTTCTTTTATTCCACTTAAATATTTCACCGTCCCAAAAGTATAAGTACAATTTTATATTATACTAATATACCCATTTAGAGATACTTCCATTCATTTCCCCGTACCACAAATAATGGTACGATTTTTCTAATAATATTTAAATCAAGTTACTATTTTACCGTCTCACGAATAGGAGTATAATTTCCTAATATATATGTTTGCAAACCCCATTTGGAATTTAGGTTCAAGTTCTCTGTTCTGAACTAATATAGAAATACTCCCTTCGTACCAATTTTACAAGTATCACAAAATTTGCCCAAAACACAATTTTAACAAGAACAAGTAGCGGAATAACATATATGCATGTTATTACAAGTAAGGGGGAGTCAATAACTTACCTAGTCAAAATCAAGTTGACCCAAATAAATTTCTGATCGGCCTGGAACGCTCTATTCAACACCACGAATATTTATCCGGGACCGAAATCACGAACAGAGAGATAATTAAGCTTGAGGAGTCGAGATAGGGAGAATCCTAAACCTTCTTTATGAAACAGAGAGAGTGTACGAGAAAGATTTGGGTAAAATGCTTTCTCAAAGAAAGCAACTGGAAGATATACTTGCAATTATCCAAGAATTGCAACTAGGCCCCTCAAGTTCTAACTTTGACAAAAAGGCCCCTAAACTTTCAACTTTGACATTTAACCACCTTGATTTTCTAAATTAGTTAAATAATTAACTCAAATAAATAGCATCTAAATATGCTAGTCAAGAATTTAACAAGCAAGTCAAGAATTTAACAAATAAATCAAATATTTAACGAGATTAAGGATGGGCGTTACACATGCCAACCTATTGCCAATAGAGTTTAAGAATATTGCATCCCGTTACACTAACTAACACTAACTAACAGACAATATATTATTGTTAATTTTTTTTGTCAAAATCAAATTACCATTAAATTATGCGCAAAAGTATATGATTACGGAAGACTTTCTATAAGTATTAGAGGTTCATCCCAAGTATTATCAGTTACAACATTAGCAATTTGAAATACAACATAAATGTATACTCCCTCCGTCCCACACCAATTGACACTTTTGATCAAACCTATTGAACTTTGACTAACATTTTATGCTAAATAATCTATCTTCATAAAAAATTAAAAATAGTTATTGATAATGTTTCTATTTAGTAACTTTTTTAAAAAAATTTATAGGGATTAATTATTTTAGAGGTCTGAACCACAACCTCCGGTATTAAATATCAGACTACAAATATAATCGGTTAATAATGGTAGACTGTAAAAAAATAGTTACTCTCGTTTTCTAAAACTGCTTTTTCTCTCCGAAGAAACCATCGTCTTCTTCTTTCAAAAATCTTCATTGGTCTTCTGATCTATATCTTCCTTCTTCTAAATTTTCATTCAATTGTTTTTATCTTGGTTTGATTACTAATTAACATCCCAATTTTACATTTATTATTTGATAATTTGTCAAATAATAATTGTAAAATTAGGGATTAATTTTTCAGATTCTGTTTTTTGTCGTTAAATTTGATGTTGAATAAATTTCTCTCCTTGTGAGAGCCATCGTTATCTCTCCTTTGTGGGAGCCGTTGATTTCTCTCCGTTGTGGGAGCCGTTGATTTATCTCCATTGTTGAGAGCATGTGTTTGTTTGTTTATGGGTTTGTTTGTTTGTTTGTTTGTTTTCCTCTTTGCAATTGCAATTCAATATTCAATGACGTATCTCTTATCATCTCAACACAAAATGGATGCTATTATTCTTGCTACAGAAGGATGTTTCGAAGGTTTTGGAATGTTTGGTAGGCGTTTATTCGTCAACTCGGATTCTCCAAATCAAGTACTCAAAGCCACATATTATCTGACCGGGGATTTCTTAAATGTCGAATCGAGGCAGTTTCCAAGTTTTACTTGGAGTAGAATTCGTATGTTCCAAGATTTACATCGAAATTATCATTGTTGTAATATCTATTATGGATATTTGGGGTGAGCCTCCGCCTTTGTGGAGTGCCATCTCTTTTGTTATTATTAATGCAATTGAAGTTGTTGTAAAAAAAAAAATAATAATAATAATGGTAGACTATAGGTTAAACCTAACTTTTGTATCCATTAGATCTGAGTGCCCATGCATACAGGCCATGCTTTCAACTCCATTAAGCCTGGCAATTGGGCGAGTCGAGGCGGGTTCTAGCGAGTTGGCGGGCCACAAACCGTTTAAATTTTCGGGTCGGGTTGAAACAGGTCGCCCCATTTGCTTTTTCCTTTGTTTTTTTGCCTTAGGATGTCACCTCAAGCTATTTTGTTCTCGCGGGTTAAAACGGGTCGAAACGGGTGGGTTGAGTCGGGTCAACCCGTTAAGCTTTACGTGTTGAAACGTGTGACCCGCTAACTTAAACGGGTCGAGCGGGTAACCGGCCACAATTGCCGGGCCAAAACTCCATACATTTGATTTAATATCTCTCCCAAGTTTTTGAAAGTGAAAGCATTTCAATTTCATATGGTCCTCACCAAGTTGCTAATTCCTTTTGTCTTTACATTCATATTCATCAACTTGAAAACTAGAAAGAGAAAGTGATATGTACACACTAGCATTTGCATTACCCTCCATTGTTTCTAGAGATTTCTGAAAGCCAAGAAAGAGTTAAAAGTCTCATGAAATCTCTCACAGTCTCATCATCATATAGGTAGAGCTACAGCTTAGCTGTTGCCTTCTCACTCTTAGACTATGAGCAATGGTTTCATACACCAAAAAAAATTCAACACCCACTTTTAAACACTTTATCCTATCCACCTCATCTTTCATACACCCCTTTCATACAACCCCCACAATGGTTAGTTGAAAAAAAAATTCATCTCCCTCCCACTCATCATTCTATACCCCACTACTTTATATTATTTTTATTTTTTTATATATTCTTTATTTTATGATTAGTAAAAAATAATAATTATTATTATTATTTATAATTAAAATAATATTTTACACTAAATTAATTCTTTTTGGCAATTAAATAATAATAGATAATGACGATAATTATTATTCAAAATAAGAAAAGTTACAATACACTTAGCTCGCGACATAATTAATAAAGACAATAAAATTATTAATCACGCATGGTTTCCGAATTTTGCCCATATGTGCTTGACTAGATCTTTAAAATAGCTCGTTAGACAACATTTCAAACATCCTTTGTTGTTTTCATCCCGATTATCCTTCATACTTAACTTCACCCATACTTTCATTTTTTTATTCCCGAGCAATTTCTTGTTGAATGTTGTTTGATTCCTCTTGTTGGGTGGATATCTTGTCCAATTGTTCCCATTCGATCTGTTTCATGGTTTGATATTTTGTCCACCCTTCCTTTACCGGGCTCAAGCCTACGCTTTGATTTTTCTTTTACCCTTTTTCTTAGTTGAATCCCTTCCCATAGGACGAGGAATGGATCCAACTGAGTTTGAATCACTTCCGTCACTTTCACGTGATCTCTTAGATCCACTACTAGCAGATCCCGTATTTCCTCCTACCATACTTGCAAAACGTGGTTGCTCTCGGATAGAACGCCACTCATCCATTAAATTAAAAGTGCCATTGCTCCACTTGTATACAGTTCCTGAGCTTTTTTCAGTACATCGGTCTCCGACCACCCGCTTTGTTTCATACGCGTAGCACTATCATAAGCACCTATCCATTTTCCCACTTTTTGGCATATATAATTATACCTATTTTTGCATGTAGTTAATGAAAGGGTGGAGTCAAATGAGCCATAATCATTACAATAGTTCGTAATCTTACCCCAAAACGCATCTGATTTCTGACCATTTCCGATAACACTGTCGGTTCCATATTTTATATACCCACTAAGTAGCACTAAATTTTGTGCCGTCATCCATTTGGTGTTTTTTTTGCGATGCGGGGTAGGACATTCTTCAGGGGGAGTATCTTCCATAGGTGCGCTAATGCTACCCTCACCCAGTTGTGTTGAAAATTCTGGAAATTCGAATGGTTGAGAATTTTCAGAAATTTCATTTCTCATCCTTGGCATTTGAGGATTATTAGGATAATAATGGGGCTGAGGTGGTTGAAATTGCATAGGATAAGCATATGGATTCCAATTTTGCACACCTGAAGGCATGAAATTGGGACACTGAAGGCATGAAAAATTGGGTGGAAAAAAAGGATTTGAAACATTTTGGGGACGGGGTTGGTTGGAAGATTGGTTCTCCAAGTTAAATCATTAGGATTGTAGTTGAATGGTGAAAATTTTGGGAATTTGAGTGTTGAAAGGATTATTATTGGGATCCATTTCACTCAAAAGATAATGAATTTTTTAAATGTAGGCTAAAATGGAGAAGGAAAATTGAGAAAAGATAGTTTTTTTTTTTTTTTGTGTCCAAATCTAATGAAACTTGCATCATTTTATAGGGAAAAAAAAATGCTGAATTTTGGCGAAAAAAAAAAAATAAATAATAATTACTAGGTGATAATTCAGCTCAAATAATTGAGTTTTAAAAAATTAAATCCGAAAATCCATGGGACCAATCATGTGCTTACACGTGTCGGAAAAGAAAAAAAAAAAAAAAAAAAGCCGCCGGCCGCGGCCACACGCGCCCTGTCGGGCCGTGTGCGCACGGCGCCTATTGCGGTCCAATTATCAAGCGCCACGTGGCCTCAGACGCATGGCTTCCCCAAAATTCAACCGGTATGAATTTTTTCATACACACATTTCATACACCAAGTTTCATACCACCCCCACAATAGTTTCATACCCCTCCCCCAACTTTTATACACCTATTAACCCCCATTGTGGGTAGTCTTACCCATATTTTCCACTTTTGTCCTTTCCCTCTCATCAATACTCCCCCTCACGGTCTCATCATCATATAGGTAGAGCTACAGCTTAGCTGTTGCCTTCTCACTCTTACCCATATTTTCCATTTTTGTCCTTTCCCTCTCATCAATACTCCCCCGTCCCAATTTAAACTTAAAAAAAAAAAATGAGTTCAAGAATTAAGAAAAAAGTAATATGTTGTTGGTGTAAATTGTTTGGTAGGAGAGAGAAAGTGGAGTAGGAAATAGTTAGTGGTTAATTGTTGTGAGTATGACATGTGTGGCACATAAATAAAAAAGTATAAAAAAAAAACTTTCTTTTTTAGGTTTTGAATTTTAAAATGGGACACCCAAAATAGAAAATTTTAAGTTTAAAATAGGAGGGATGAAGTGTTCATTTCTTTCTACCACTGTATACTCCCTCCATCCACAATAAAAACATAAAATTGGTCATGCATGGAGATTAAAGAGGGAGTAAGTGTAATAAAAGATAATAATAGTGAAGTAGATGTTGTGAGTATAAAAAATAAAGTAAAAGAGAGAAAATAATGAGTGAATAGTTGTTACGAGTATGACAAGTGAGTCTCATTGAGTAAAGACTTTTCATTTTAAGTAATATGTGACTTATCGATAGAACACTACGTACTTGTTTTTATTATGGCGGAGGGAGCACATATCATAATATCCCCTCCCTTCAATTCATAGTACTATATAATCCTCTCTCCTCCTTGGTGTCTTCCTCTTTCATCAGAGAAAGAAAACTACAAATATCATTATAAACTGTATAGAGGAAATTAAGAAAAATAACAGGGAAAACAGAATGAAGATCCAGTGTGATGTTTGTGAGAAAGAAGAAGCTTCTGTGTTTTGCACGGCCGACGAAGCCTCCCTCTGTGACGCCTGCGATCGGCGTGTCCACCATGCTAACAAGCTAGCGAGCAAGCACCCGCGCTTTCCCTCCTCCACCCCTCCTTCCAAGACTCTCCTCTTTGCGATATCTGTCGAGTACGTTTATTTATTTTAACTGCTTGTACTTTCTTGAAATTGAAATCGCACTATTTATAATTATAGCCATTTTTAGAAATGAATCTACCTTGATGGTACACATATACAAAAAACACAAGTTAGTAAAGGAAAATTAGACAAAGTTTTTGGGATGTGGAATGAACAAGTACAATTCTTAATTTCCTCTTACACACTAGATTTGAAACTGCTGCAGCGACAGATTTGTTGTTCAACTGTTATATCTTTGACATAGATTTAGTCACACATCTTTTCTTTTACGTGTGCATTAGAGATTAAATGAGCGTAACAAATCTGGTGCAAGGTCTTATGTACATGCTCATGATTAGATATGCTCATACGATTAAATGTGAAGAATTTTGCGTTGACTTTTCGAAACCAATGTGCAGGAAAGAAAGGCCTTCCTGTTTTGCAAAGAAGACAGGGCAATTCTATGCAGGGAATGTGACATTCCATCCATCCACAGTGCCAATTCACTAACCCAAAAGCACAATAGGTTTCTCCTAAGTGGGGTAAACTTTCTTCTTCAACTTCAACTTACTCATGAACATCATACCAAACCCCAACATACTCCTCCAATGGCTCCAATGCTTGTTGTACCCAAGAAACTAATGCAAAGAGCTCTGACTCAAAAGGCATATACAGACAAGGTTCACCGAAATGACATTAGAGTCCTCTACATCAATCTCAACCATGAATTACGACTATCAAATGG